>CABFWB010001951.1:0-14793 GCA_902151455.1 Timema bartmani
TTTGTGAATAGAATGATGTCATTTAATAGGAGGGTCACAACACACATTGTATTGTCAATTGTATTTTCCTCCTCCCATATTTGTTCTCTTACTGCCGCAAAGCTCTACAGGAACATTATAAACCCACTTGTTCTCTGGAGTTTAGGAATCTTTGCTCAACTATTTTAGTAACATAAGGGGTGCCGACACTTTGAGAAGTCGTTTGTTGACCAAACACTCACAAGGCCATGTTGTCTTGTGAGTGAAGTCACTTGTGGTTGGAGGAGGACAGGTTCGCATCTTTGGGGAAACAAACCTCTCCCTCGTACCAAACTGGTCACCCAAGGTCAGATCATATCTCCGTTACTCGCGATGACAACTTATTTTATCTTGCCGTCTCTCAGGTGTACTTTGGAGTCGTGAGAAGGGTCGAGAGCTCTGGGTAGCTGGGAATTCACCTAAAAACAAGAGCACAACTTAAATGAGGTCACGTGACGAGCTATAAGCCAATCACAAGAAATCAGCGTGAACTGCTTGTGTCATTCTGCATTAGTAGAAACAATCTCAGCGTTGTCCGTGCTTCTAATTAAAATCTGCGTGTGAGAGCCAATCATGTTTCAAAAACAAACCAATTCAATCATCGCACATGCGCCTAGACCAACCAACTCATCCGCGCACATGCGCCTAGACCAACCAACTCATCCGCGCACTAGACTAGACCAACCAACTCATACGCGCACTAGACTAGACTAGACCAACCAACTCTTACGTGCACTAGCCTACAGAGTGAGATACAAGCAGACAGCTGCATATACGGTTGGGGTATTATTTGAAATAACTCGACCAAATGAAAGCGTGTGAGTTGTTTTCGTTTTGTGTTGATTTGTTTCGCTTCACAACACACAAAAAAAAGAAACATCCATCGTAATAGTGACTTAAACGATCAGTTTATCCATTTTACAACTAAATATATTAATAATCAGCCGTTTAAAGTTTGTGTCGCAAAGCATCATGGTACATGTCTGAGAGCGTGTGAATTGCTGCGTCACTCGAGCAGATTCTGATCTCAGTTTTCAGCCAACGTGAGAATAAAGCTTTATTGAACGTTCAGACAAAATGTGCAGCTATGAAATATAATTGTGCACTTCTAAAAAACAATTTTGTGTAGTTTAAAAAACATGTCTTTGGGATAGAAATTATAAAAGAGAGAAATAAGATAAAGAGTTAATAGTTACTGAACCTAGTCTGGTATCTTAAGATTGTCTCGTAGTATTTGTATTTCTTAACTTACATGGAGCTACTTCACTGGTTTAATGGTCTAAGGTGTAACACTTTCAATAAACTGGACTGTTGGTGACCGGAAGATCGGGATTTTAATCCCTGCCGGTTGTAATTAAGGTGGTTTTTTTTTCCTAAATGGCTTCCCACTCTCTTTTTCCACGCAAAACCCAGTGTACTTACCTTAAATTCATTCATCTTTAAATTATACCTAACTCGTTTCTACCCCTAAATGTAAATAGATGGGTAGTAAGACATGATGTACGGGAAAAAAAACTTTAATTTTATTACATATTATTTATGATTGAAAGTGTTCTTTTCAATTCATTCATCAGTTTGAAAAATTGTCGCCAAAATACTTTTTTTACTTTCTCGCTGCCTTACAGGTAAAGAAAGTATTGTGATCGTCAAAAAAATTGAATTCGAGATTTTGATGAATGTCGACGTTTTATGACCACTCAAATCCTAAAAAGTGCTTTTTGGATTGCCGTCTGTCTATCTGTACATCGTAGTAGGGCCTAAACTATTTTACCGATTGGGCTAAAACTTGGTATCTAGGGTTTTCATAGGGTCGCCCCGAGGGGTTTTCAGAATTGGATATCTAAACCTAAAATTACGGGTACTTTACTTAAGGGTGAAAAGAAAAAAACAATTTTATCAAAATCGGCTCCAACGATTTTGATTAAATTTAATTTCTAAGAATTTATCAATATTACAAACAAAATGACTACTCTAAAAATTTTCGTCAAAATGACTTTAAGTGTTCCGGTCTGTCTGATGCATAAATTCTCATTTTTTATCATATCTTCGTAACTATTTGATATATGAAATTACTTATCATTGCAAATATGTAGATCTATTTATAATAAAAATCTTTTATTTGAAACATATTTTTATAAAATCAATCATTTTCAAGTTATACATGAATATATATATATATATATTAACTTTTCTAACACTAAAAGTAAAGTATAACGACCGTAAAACAAATATAACTCAAGATGTTGATGGATATCGACATTTCATGACCCCTTAAACCCCAAAAAGTGTTTTTTGCAATTCCGTCTGCGTGTCTGTTTAACTCTAAAATTAAGAGTAGTTTAATAAAGGGCAAAAGAGAAAAAAATCGATTTTTTCAAGATCGGCTCTAAAGATTTTGATTAAAATTCGTATCTAGGCGTTGATTAAGATTATTAATACAATGGATATTTTTATTTTCCCATTAAATTAAATTTAGGGTACCTTACAAAAGCAGAAATTGCTGTATCTCCGCAACTATTTGAGATACAAAATAACTTATCATTGCAAAATTGTATTATTATTAAAAATAAAAAACTTTTATTTGAAATATATCTTTATAAAACCAAAAGTTTCTGGGATATTGGCAAATATATTAATACAATTTTGTAATCTTTAGTTGTACAGAGATACTACTTAAGTTTTAAAGTAATAATTATCTAATACCTTAGAGTAAGTAAATGAGTAAGTATCTCAAAAAGTTTATGTTCTTTTTCCTTTAACCTCTCAGGGAAAATGTTTGTACAACAAAGATCTATCTCTATCATTTTAGAATCAATAGTCAGTATTTACCTTTTTTATTGATCTAAATTTATAAACGAGGAATTTAATAGCAATGCGATAACCATAAGATGTGCAACCCCTAATAAAATGTCAAAAATAGCTCGGGTTTGCTAGTGTATATTATTTAGTTTCACATATATTACGAGTTTTGAGTAAATATCTCCATTTTTAAACAATGGAATGAGAAAGTCCGTGTGGAGTTCCGTACAATTTTTTTTCTCTGATAACGTTTACATTATATTTCAGTTTTTTTTACTTTCTCTAGACACCTCGAAGGGAGAAATTATTGTGATCGACAAAAAATTATGAACTCAAGATTTTGATAAATATCGACGTTTCATGACCCCCTGCGGTTTTTGCGATGCCATCTGTTTGTCTTTACCTCGGGATGGAGCTGAAATTATTTTACTGATTGGCCTAAAACTTGGTATCATAAGGTCTCCCCAAGGTTTTTTTTAAATTAGATATCTAACCCAAAATTTTAGGGTAGTTTACTGAAGGATGAAAAGAGAAAAAAATCGAGTTTCTCGAAATTCGCTCTAACGATTTTGGTTCTATTTTACATCTAGACATGGTTTATTATTGTAAACAAGATGGCAATTCTCATTTTCTCTTTAAAATGAGTTTGAGGATACTTTACATGAGGGAAATTTTCCAATTTTCATCATTTTTTCGCAACCATTTGATATTTGAAATAACTTATCATTGAAAAATTCTGGTAGACCCTACTATTAAAGATAAAAATCTTTTATTTAAAATATATTTTTATAAAGCCCATAATTTCTGAGATACAAGCAAATATATAATATAGTTTTAATTCGGCTCTTTGAAAATAAATTTGATTCTTATTCTCTTTGGTGGAAAAGATGTTTCTCTTTTATCAGTTTTTCTGTAACAATGTTCCTAGTTCATAATGCCATAGAGTAAATAAGTAACCGTGTATATTATTTCATTTATGTTCTTTGGTGTAGTGTTTCTACAACAATGTATAGACCTATTATTTCGCTACACCAATCTTAAGAGTTTTTAGTAAATGTTTTTAAGATAAAAGCGGGGAAAAGCCTGTGCGGTACACCGTACCATTTATTTTATTTTTTTCTTTGCAGACCATTGATCGTGAAACCAACAACAACGGAAAGCCTACGTCAGCCATTGAAAAATACAAGGAAAAATTATCAAAATACCTTCTCCTCTTTTCCTCTTAAATAAGGACAGAAACGAGTTCGCAGCCTTTCAAAATGATCACCGAGAAATTTGTATGGAAATGCCCAATTTAAAAAAGAGATGACTCCACCCACGTTCATACCACCACTATACCACGTTTATAAAACTGGTATTAACATTAAGAGGGACTCAGAAATTCGCTTGAAAATATTAGATCCGTCTCCAAAGAGATCAAAACTAAATAAACTAAACTGTTGGTAAAACTCTTAATTTACATATTAAAAAAACACGGAACGAGAGTGTAAACTGTGCATAACACACTGCGTTAACATATATATGCTAACATAATATGTTATTAACATTTAAAAAACATGAAACAATGATTTTTAATATTTTATAGGTCAACTAAACTCCTCGGATTATTTTTTAAAAACTAAGTTTTTGCGTCTTACTTTGTATTCCAGAGGTTGTTTAATTAATATTTCTCTAAACATCATGTTTGTAAATAATAACACTTACTATAAAAGTTTTGAAAAATAACACTAACGGTTACTTTAATTACATTTATTATCATTATTTTCTTGGAGAGTTGACAAGACTTTATTTAGGTAGTGGTTTCAATTCCACTGGAAATAACGTTCGGTAGATGAGCTTCTCAAGTTTAATTTGATTTGAAACAAACAGTCTGAAATGTATTTTTTTAAACTGACATTAGTATAAAATAATATTTATTATTTATAAAGTGGCGTTGAAATATGTCATCCCAGTATTTGATACAATTAGAAATTAGATAGATGGAACTATTTCTGGGAAAACGCAACTCTCAGTATTTTGGTTATGTTTGTTTTTTTTATAGAATTTATTTATTATATGACTTGAAGAAATATTTTTTTGAAATGGCCAATTTCTCTGAACGGTTTGTAAAAATGTCACGAAATGTTTTGGTAAAATATTGAGAAAAAAATTATTGTGTGTATGGATAAAAAGAGGGAAGATGGTAGAAACAAACGAATCATGAACTCATTTTACAAAATAATATATTAAATAATGAACTAATTTGTTTTAAATATGAGTAAGAGTATTTCAAACTTTTCTGCTAAGAGAACTGAAAAATGAGGAGAAGAAATTTTAAAAAATACAGACCATTTATATTTCACAAAAAAAAGTTTGTAGTAATTTAGGAAAATATATTTAGGTTTTTTTAAGTTGATAAAGAGAACTGAAAAATGGGGAGAAGAAATTTAAAAAAATACAGACCATTTATATTTCACAAAAAAAAGTTTGTAGTAATTTAGGAAAATATATTTAGGTTTTTTTAAGTTGGTAATATGACATTATTGAACAAAATTACAGAGTACAGATAAGTTTTTCTATTTTTTAAATCGTGTATTAATTAACTATGGTCAGCCCCCCTTTACCCGATAAAGGAGCCCCCCTGTAGTGACAACATGGGTAACGTGCTGAGCCTCCAACCCGGGGTACTCGGTTCGAGACCGGACACTAACCGCGTCCTGTTCCTAATCCTGCTCCTGCACCGCTACTGGCACGGGGTCCTGGCGGCCCACGCCACCTCCTCCACACCCTGCAACAAGGACGGGGGCAGAGCGCCGGGAGAGACGCCCCAAGACACCCCGAGGGTGCTGGTCGTGGAGGAGGAGTTCTCCGTGATGGGCTCCCAGAGGTCCCTCTGCGGCTGCAGCTGGTGCGACGACCCGGACACCAGATGTCACTACACGTGAGTACCGGCGGCCTCGGACGTGCTCACGAGGCTATAGACAATTTTATTATTATTATTATTATTATTATTATTATTATTATTATTATTATTATTATCTGAGGCATTTAACGGGCACTTTCTGAACTGTATGATTATATCATCACATGACTTATAACTAGTTTAAATATTTAACATGCACAACGACCAGCCCCCCTGCCATTAATTCATCATTGTGTGAAGGGGGAACCCACATTTCACGAGTGTTAGTCGGGAATCGAACCCAGGACACAAAATTCAACTGATAGAAACGCTACCGTGATGTCTTGTTTTATACAAGGCGGCGGAGATAAGAGGAGAAAAATAAAGTACAAAAAAATAAATAAAACATAGCTAAGCTAAGCTATCTATTTATTTATTTTTAATCTGTAGTATGTCTCTAAATTATTGGCTCCATCACGAACCTTAATATTATACTCTTTATTTAATGAGCTATATAAAACCAGTTTGTGATAACTTAAGAAATAAAGACGAAAAAATACTAAAGTTGTGTTTTTTTACCGTAAACAGTTTTAAGATAGCTCCTAAAATAGCGAATTTATTAAGGCTAATAATGGGGTGAATAGTTTGTTAATACCTGTGTGTGTGTGTGTGTGTGTGTGTATATATATATATATATATATATATATACAGTCAAATCTCGATTCTACGACCCCGGGAATAACGTCCCTCTCGAAGTAACGACCCTTTTTTTGGGTAACCGTGAAAAATGTGGAAAAAAAAGTCGACAATTTTAAGGAAATCGGTCGTAAAATGTGTTTGTTGCAATTACTTAGGTCGCTGGGATGCGATTATTTTTGTGACGCTATATTACTAGTAACTGGAGTAGGTCAGGTATAAAAATAGACACCACCCCATCAGTGCCAGCCAATAGCACTTGACTCTGTACACCCCCTCCCACAAGTAAGACAATATTTCCCCAAGCGCGACTGTCGCTACATCATACGCCAGGCTTGTTTTTGCCATTGTTATTTAGATTCTCAATTTGGTTACGTTTTTGGTTTGATTTTGTGAACGATTTTTAAAGACCCACGCTAGTTTTTTTTAATTTAATACGAACTTAACATTTCGACGAAATGAGTGGTAAGAGGACTTTCTTGACGCTCATGAAGAAGTAGGAGATCAACCAGGAAGTGGATGAGAAGAAGATTACAAAGACGAAGATTGCGCGGCAGCATGGCATCCCGAAGTCGACACTTTTCACGATTCTCAAAACAAGAGAAGAAATTGTGAATGCAGTGCAGAAGAAAGGCTACAATCTAAAGGCCAAAAATTTTAAGGGTGTGACGCACGCGAATCTGGATCAAGCTATGCTGGAGTGGTTCAGCCAGCATAGAGTGAAAAACGTGCCTATAAATGGACCGATGATGCAGAGGAAGGCCGATGAATTTTCTATGAGGTTGGGTATAGAAAACTAAGTGTTCAAGTGGGTAGTTAGAGCGTTTCGAAGTGCATCACAGCATATCCAGCCACAAGGTCGTCGGTGAAAGCGCATCGGTCGACCCAACACCGGTGAGGGAGTGGATGCCCTCCCTCCAAAACATCCTTAGGTGCTATCAGGCTCAAGATGTATACAACGCTGACGAGATGGGGATGATCTACAACCTCATGCCAGATCACACTCTTGTTGTAAAAGGGGATGAGTGCAAGGGTGCTAAGAGGAGCAAGGAGCACCTCACCGTCCTTCTGTGCTGCAACGTGGACAGCAGCGATAAGATGAAGCCCCTCATGATTGGGAAGTTCAAGAAACCCCGGGGTTTCAAGGGCAACATCCTGCCTTGTGACTATGATTTTAATAAGAAGGCATGGATGAACTCGGGGTTGTTCACGAGGTGGCTTCAAAGCTTCGATTCGAAGATGGACGCCGCAAATAGAAAAGTCGTGCTCTTCGTCGACAATTGCACCACACATCCTGCTCTCGACAAACTCAGGAACATCGAGCTGGTGTTTCTGCCAAAGAACACTATCAGCATGCTTCAGCCCCTGGACCGGGGGATAATCCATTAAGTGAAGGTGAAGTTTTGCGAGATGCTTGTACGGAGTATGGTGTGGAATCTCCACATGGGAGAGGAGGTCAAAAAGTGGGACGTATTCAGGGCCATGGAGAGAATCGTCGCCAGTTGGAGGGCCGTGAGACCAGCGGTGATCGCCAACTGCTTCCGACACGCCCACTTTGTCCTACCAGTCAAAGAAGAGACGTAAGTCTATGTGCTTCCCGCCGCTGCCAGCGCTGAAGACCCAGACGACCCACCGCAAGTGGACGCCAATTCTAAGCCAGGCCCCTACACGGAACCGCAGCCTGGCTCATCAACAGCACCTTCGTCTGCCCCCCTGACTTTAACTCGGCCGTGAGACGAGGAAACGTGGCAGAGATTAGCCCTGGACTGCACGTATGAGGAGTACATAGCAGCAGACGATGACATCACAGTTTGGGACACCCTCGACAACGCCGATGTAATCAGGGAGCAGCAGGAGTCCAGCGATGAAGAGGGGGAGGAAGAAATGGAAGAAGAACCTGAAGACATCCCCACAACGAAAGATGTTCTGAAAGCCGGGGACGTCTACTCAAGAGCACTTAAGCGCCAGGGCGCTAGCGAAGAGCTGTGGTTCCAGTTTTATAATGTGAAAGACTTCGTCGAGCAAACTGGCGATAAAAAGAAGCAGGCCTCCATAGTGGACTTTATTAAGAAATAAGTAGTTTTTCCATGTTTTGTTTAAAAAATGCAATTTTTGCGTATGAGGGGGGGTGGAACAAAATCTGTTAAAATTCCAATAACGACCCCTTCGAAATAACGACCCTTTTCCAGGGAACCGTGAAAGATCGTAAAATCGAGAGTTGACTGTATAGCCCTGCATCTTACTACAGTCTAATTTCACAGAAAGAGGCCTTTAAAAAACACAGACATATTTTGAAGGCCAATAATAATCATACGGTACAATTTCATTAGGACTATTTTAATGTTATTAGCAATATCTATCTTAAGTGACAGTTTACGATCACAGAATTGACGTATTAATACCTAAAAGTAGATATAATAAGCTTTTCATCTGTCAAATAAGGCCCTTCCTATGAAAATTGAACTGTTTAATTAAACAAATGGGGTTACGAATTCCAATAATATACTAGGGGAAAGGGGAATAAGGAGGGGGTTGCTAATGAGGCTCGTATGGCCCCTTTTAAACAAAAATATTAAGACGATTCCCGTGATTTTTTTAAAAAGTTTTTACTAACCTAAGATTTAAACTGTCACCGTAAAAAAATTATTTAGGTTTCCTCTTATTACTAATTATTCTTATTCTTATCTTTACAATGCTAATAGTTTTTAAAAATAAATGGGATTAAAAATCAGTTAAAAAAATACATTGCCTCTATTTCTAATAAAGATGTCAATTGTGGAGCTTCAAAACCACTAAAACAATCCTCAACTATCTCAGAATGTTCGGTTCTAAAAGAATGTTAAGCACACTCCGCTATCTTATCATTGTTACATAAACATCATTTACAGGATTATTTAAGTCTTAAGGTTTTGATAGTAAAACATCAATTTATAAAAACTCGATAAAATGGTTTGTATAACCATGAAAATATCGTGGGAGTTTTCCAAAAATATTTTATCCACAAATATTAATTATAAGTTTCCGAAAGTACAGCAATTTTTTAACAAAAAATAAATACAATGCTAGCATTAAAATTTAAGCCAAAAGTGAGAAACGTATCCTTAATCTAAAGCCTGTGATATTTCACGTGAAACAACTTCGAAAATAATTTAATTCTAACTTTTCCTTAATTTTTTATAAAATTATAGAACTTAAAATGTAAGATTTTTTTATCATGTTGAAACCTATCACCGCCATTTTGGCGTGAAACGTATGTTGAAGTAACAGATAGCTTCTTAATAACGCAGGATTTCTGAACATCTGCAACGCGTCTCAGCGCTCCAATAAGTGGCCCTTTATTGATGAAACAAAAGGCGCACCTTGTAAGTAGACTTCCCGCAACCCAGTTATGTTGAATATGTTGCATACGTGGTCTGACTTTTTGGTTGAACATTATGTGCTGCTACCTTTTAGCGTCATGAAGTACTATGTGCTGCTACCTCTTAGCGTCATGAAGTACTATGTGCTGCTACCTCTTAGCGTCATGAAGATACTATGTGCTGCTACCTCTTAGTGTAATGGACTACTATGTGCTGCTAAATGCTGTGTTGCATATAGACACCTTCTATGTGTAAGAAAATATATAACTAGGGCAATATTACATCGTTGTTTCTTTTATTATAAGAAATATGACAGTCTAATACCATTCTAAGGTAAATCAAATTTACGTTAGCTTATGATGTCATGAATTTAAATAATGATTCATTTAAATAGTTCTACCTCGTAGGTATCTTTATTAATAATAATTTATTGTTTTTTTCATTTACTTTAGATATTTAAGGTGCACTTTCTAAACCGATTGATTATATCAGCACATGACTTACATACTAACTTAAATCTAGACCAGACACAATTTAACATAAGCCGTTAGGTCATCACTTTGAAAGAGGTAGGCCACATTTCAGCAATGATCCATTTTTCAGCCATGCCAGGAATTAAACCCAGGACCCTTAGCTCAGTAGACAGACACACTACCGACTGAGCCAAGGTGTTGGAAATCTATAGTCAGTTGTGTAATATTAGGGAAATGAGTGTTTACTATATTTACAAGTGATGGACTGTAAAATTATTTAGAAACGTATTGAAGCTAAAGATTAAGAAACAAAATTTATTTTTTAAATGTTTTCTAGGATAACTTATAGATAACATTATTAGTCTTTAACCTTCTTTTTTTTCGAGCCAAAATTTAAATGTATCAAACAATGTAAATTTTAATTCAGTATTTTATGCTAATTTAGAGTGCCAAACACGATAAATCACATTTTGTTTAAATAGTAGCGGCCAAAAAAAAACCCATTAAAACTTCAAAAACGATATTAAAAGGCCTATTTAGCAATTTGCTTCATAAGGAAAAATAACTATGTGCTAACCACTTTTGATTTAAATTAATGTTATTTCAAATTTTAACCTGTTACACAGTTTTTACTTCATGTATTACAATTCAAAACTTCTTTATTCTATAGTTTGATTATCACTTTACTAATGAAAGTTTATGTTTAAACAATATTTGTTCAAAATAGATTGTCCATTTTGGCTAGCTTCAAACATTAAAACAAAAAAACTATTTTATAAAATCTGTTACCCCAATTTGAACCAATGTTTGTGGCACACAAACTAAAGGCCCACTACTTTTCAAAGGTTTAGCATAATTAGCTCTTTATATTACTTTTTGATCAATTCATAAGTTACATTATCGAGATATATTGCTCTTTTTTTACTGTCATTTTACGCGCTTTATATTTTAAATTGTGGTTTGGCAGAAAGTCGAAGTTTTAATCTAACGTGTTCTCGTTGAAGGTATCGGAGTTAAATCAGTTTTTTTTAGCACCGCGTCTTACCACCCGTTTGGGCTATACGCTTATGTACTAATTACGTTAGTGGTTAATGGGATAGGGAAGTTATATTTATAGGAAGTGTATACACATTTGCGTGATTACCACCCGTTTGGGCTATACGCTTATGTACTAATTACGTTAGTGGTTATAGGGATAGGGAAGTTATATTTATAGGAAGTGTATACACATTTGCGTGAAGGGAGAGTGGAAAGTTATTTTGGAATAACAACCCTCAATACACCCAAACTAGATTCGAACCTCGATCTCCTCAGTCTACTTACGAGAGTAGCGAGTTGGACCACGCGGCCACCGAAGCGGGTTTAGATTATTTAAAAGATTATAAAGACTAGACATGCAAAATAAACAAATGAATAGTTGTTTACTCACTTAAAAGGAGCCCGCATAGGAGGTCACGTGGTATAAGGAGTGGAGCTATCTATAAATTATATTGTCTATTATCGGGAGGTCAAGGGTTCTAATTTTGACTGGGTTAACTGGGAGGTGGTTTTCTCAACCTTACATAAGGCCGATACACACAGAATGCTAAGCTAATCAATGGTCCCCATTTCCCCCCCGAATTCAGTGTTGTTTCTTTCTGGTCTGCTCCAGTGAAGTTTAGTTATAATGGCGTTCTCCAAAATGTCTTGTTTGAGTTCAAATGATAGTACTGAGGAAGAAAAGATGCTTTTGTTAGCAGTTGTTATGGAAGTTGAAGAAAATTTAGGAGGTGGAGGTTTGACTTGTTCATTTAACGCTTCCATTCTAATATAAAACATTTATTAAATATAAAACCTAAATATAATATTACTTAAATACACATGAGTCAAAGTAAAAACAAAACTTCAACATTTCTTTAGTTATTTTCACCAAACCAGCACTGCGTCTGTTCAACACGGAGCCCAAGTTGCGTTATGCGCATGCGCAACGTAAGATGGCTCAAGATGGGAGATGGAAAAATTGCCCGGTCAGCAATCGGTAAAAACATAGCGCGGCGTAGCCAGGCATAGCCTAGCTTTCTGTGTGAACCAGTCTTAATGCGGGTAAACTTTCTCTCAAAATCAACCTTTCTCAGCCCTACTCCTTGGTGTGGATGCCCACATTTACTGAAAAACAAGATCATAGTTGAAATGTAGTCACGTGACGAGCTTTAAACCAATCACAAGAAATCATCGGGGATTACGTTGGTCACGCTGTACTTGTTGAAACGTTCTCAGATATTTCCAAGGTAGCCGCCCTCCCCCCACCTATGTTTCCATATTTTTATTTTTTACTGAGCGATAAAAATCCGTAGCACAACTTCCTTCGGAGGAAAAATAAAGCCGTCTGTCCCATGTCGATTGTGGCTTGTAAAATATCCCTGGAAGGTATGTGGAAATACCTTTCCCGGCAAAATTGGTAGGCCCTTTCATTCTCGCTCATAGAAATTCTCGTGTGCTAATATAATCAGTTCGGTTCAGAAAGCGCACGTTAAATATCTCAAATAAATAAACATGTTTTGTTTGTTTATCTATTTACAAGTAAATTATCTCAAATAAATAAAATTATATATATTTATTCGTGGTATTTAACGTTCACTTTCTGAGCAGACTAATTATGTCAGCACACGATAATTTCTATGAGCTAGAACGAAAGGGCTTACCAATTTTTCCACGATCATTTCGCATGCCACAATATACATGGGACCAACGGCTTTACTTCTCCTCCGAAGGAAGTTGTGTTACCGATTTTTATCGCTCAAGAAAAATCCGTCCACCCTCCCGGCTGTGTTTGAACCCACGGACCTCGGGTCCTGAGGTGATCACTTTACCCCAATACCCCTGAGAACGACGTCCTATCTGTGTTAAATTCCCCATGAAGATGTTTATAGACTCAAACAAAGCTTAATAATTATTCTTGTTTTATGTAGAATAACATTAAATATCGCGTCAAGCCTTTACTACTAAATTACACACAAGATTTAATGATAGCTATACCCAAATTTTGTTACGAATGGACATATCTGACAACTAGAAAAGTTACTAGATTTCCTTTCACGTATTCATACGTCAAGTCGTGTGATCTGAAGCTGTCAATTTTGATTAATATTATCAATAACAATAAAATAAAGCTATTAATATAATAAAATGGTATCAATGTTGACCGTAAAAAATTACTGTTTTTGTTTCTATAAGGTGTTCCAAATGTCCATTTATAAGAAAAGCAAGTTATAGTTGTTTTGCTAATATTCCTTATACAGTAGCCCCGTGGCTTCTTTGGTGCTGACTTGACAGTTAACAGCTGACTTCTGACAGCTGCTAAACCCATGTTTTTTGCAGATCACATTGTTTGGCGTAGGGATACATAATTTGATCTGGTAGCTTTTCAAAGTTCAAAGCCGTCAGCTGTCAGCTGTCAGTCAGCACCAAAGAAGCCATGGGGCTACTGTACATTATTATAGTTAATCGTGCCCACGGCAATGACTGATTGTACCTGATTTCATTACTGAATTAAGAATGTAAATATAATTAATGTTTACAAGGCATGAAAGATCGATCTCGATTGAATGAGCTGTTAAAATCAACATTTTCCGCAGATAAATAAACTTTTCTTTTAATAAAAAAAAGAGGTCTTATATTAGACTTTCAAGGAGGAAGGAAGCAATTAAAATTATACTGTGACGAGAGTACGTTAAATTACTTGAAACATTGAAACAGATAATAGTTTTAATACTTTAGAAGCTAGGTGAACAACCGGCTAGGTCACATCGGCAGCCGTACTTTATACCTCTGATAGCTAAAAAAAAGGTACTAGATCTACTTTCAAATATTCATACGACAGGTCATGTGATCTGCAGCTGTCACTATTGATATATATTATCAATTCATAATGATAACACCAGGGGCGACTCTGGGCGCTGCCCTCCCTGGAAAATAAAGCAAAAGAAGAAACAAAACATATTTTGAAATTCATAAAAATTTTCTCATAATTTTTTATTACATAATGAAGAAAAAATTAAATGGTACGGCGCAACGCACAGACTTTCTCCCACTGTTATCTTAAAATATACATTTACTCGTAAGATATGTTTTTAATAGGTCTTACCGTTTAGCCACAAGATACCTCCAAAGAAAGGTCCACACCGACTTTAAAGCTGCTCCACCATTTTGAATTTTTTTCGGAGGTTAAATTTTTTTTTTTAACTTTTTGGAATTTTCCCGTCGATTACAGGCTAGAAGCTATAAGTTTGCAAAATCTCAAGTTTCTTCTAGCTTATCCGGAAGTGGGTAAACATTAATGTCAGTGAGTGAGTCAGCTATGTGGCTTTATAGTAGTATAATTCCTTAAACTCCTCAGGGGGGGCTTTATGAAAACCCCAGATACCAAGTTTTAGGCCAATCGGTAAAATGGTTTCGGCTCTTGCCCGAGGTACAGTCACACAGACAGATGCAATCGCGAAAACAACTTTTTTAGTTTCAGGGGGTCATAAAACGTCGACATCTATCAAAATCTTCCATTTTTATTTTTTTTTTGTGATCACAACACTTT
>CABFWB010001951.1:18220-62265 GCA_902151455.1 Timema bartmani
ATTTAAAAAAGAAATGGCAGCATTTGAAACTGATGGAGTGAAAGGGAAGTATTTGACTTTGATGCACGACTATTTATTAACTATCAAACCAACAAGTGTGGAGGCAGAAAGAGCCTTTTCAGCCGCTGGCTACATATGTAGTTCTATAAGAAGTAGATTGGTAGATAACACTATTGTTGCTATTTGTTTTTTAAGTTCATATTTCCAAAAAGAGAAGTGACTTATTATTTGATATTTATAAATTTGTTACATTTTTTTATTTATTCTTTACTTTAGTAAGAAATATTAAGACAATTAGTAAACTTAACCTAAATTCATATGATACTCTAAATCTCTCAATAAAGAAGACCGATTATAGTTACCTCAGATAAAGATTAGAAGTAATATTTTTAGTTAACTAGAGAACAAAGACTACAAAATTACCCAACATTGATATTTGCTATTGTTTTTGAACTTTTTATTAATAAATAATTAGTCAAACAGTAAAATAATTAGTCAATTAGGTGCAGTAAGGTATTGTTGATTTTTGTAATTTTTAATAAACATTTAATTATACCATAACAAAGAATATTTATTTAAATTTAAAAAAAAACTAGAACTTTGCGGGATCCCGCGGGATCCGATGGATTGAAGTCAATCCAGCAAAAATCCTGCTGGATTGCAACCCCTAATGTATAGTGTTCAAGATAGTGTTAAAAAAACCTATTTATATATTTTTATTTACTGGTGTGTGTTTATGTGTGTATGTGTGTATGTGTGTATGTGTGTGTGTGTGTGTGTGTAAGCGCGTGGATTTAACGATGGACAGTCTTTGACTTTGAACAAAGTGAGTTGTGATACTTTTATAACTATATAACTTTTATTTACTTTTATTAACTTTATGCTTTTCATACTTTTTAATTGTAGTTTGTAAGTTAAATACAAGATGGTAGGCCTATAAGGTAAGCTGTTGTCTACTTAATTTGATAATTTTTTAAGAGAGCGCCTCTCTTAATGTTTACTCAATAGCAGCCACTGAATAACACTCACAATATAATAAAATGTCATCATAGTTGCCCGGAAAATAAAAGGTTTGAGTTCTGTCAAAAGGTCCTTCGTATTAAAGCTGGTTTTTGTCCCTGGTGGAGACGTGGGTTCGATCTCTAACCCGATGATGCACTGAGGTAGTTTTTCTTAAACTATTTCCCACTCTTTCTATTTATGACAATGCGGGAACATTTCCTCTTAATTTTACCTTCCTCATCCTTAGCCCGTACCAGCAGGATGCACTAATGGTGCCTTTTCCTCAAATATTTCCCCTATCCTTCCACGCAAATGCAGGCGAAATTCGTTTAAATTCTACCTATTACTTCTCTAAACTATTAGGGTGATTAAAATACGTATATCGCAGTAGTTTGGGAGACTTAGAGAAAAAGGAGAGGGGTCCTAATGACTGTCAGAAGATTTTGAAAATGGTAATTACATTTGCTCAGATGTTTTATCCTCCCTAATGACTGAATATTATTTCAGAGACTTCTAGTCTATATACAACAACCAAACCCCAGATCGTTAAACTGACCACATACATATTACTATAACCCACTATACAGTAAGGGGGCGTTCAAGTATTACGTAAGCACCTTAGGGGGGTGGGGCGTGTTCGAGCTTTGCTTATTTTTGCTGACAAACAATGCTTACGTGAGACAAAGAAAAACGGGCAAAACTGAGGGAGGGCGCATTGTAAGCCGCTAAGACCTCGGGCAGCAATGAAGTTGCTGAGTGGCTAAACGAGGAAGAATTGGAGAAGCCAATAGAAGTAAGCCAAATCTTGAGTGAACTATAAGCTACCACTCCCCCCCCCTTCCCCGCAAATTGAAACATAATAATTAGAGTGTTGAAACGTGGATTTAAGGAACTTTGTCATCAGAATAAATAGATTTTAGGGTTTATTTTTATAAATATTATATTCATGCATTCACTAATAACACTTTTTTTTATGACTTCAATTAAAAGTAAATTACAATTTTAAACTTTTATAATGTTATAACTTGTTTTAATTTTACCTGTTCAATAAATTATTTAAATTCAGTGTATATCAGTGTTAATAATTACCAAAAATGTATAAATTGCATAAATATTTAATTTTTTATCATAGCCTGTTCAGGCTATAAGAAAAAAATTGCATGAAAAAACAGAATGGTTATTACTTTGAACAAATGAAAAAAAAAAGTCGACAAATCTTAAGTAAACAAGAGGGAGGGGGTCAAACATTTGCTTATTTTTGCTTAAAAAGGGGGGAGAGGGGTTAAAAATGGCCAAATATATGCTAACGTAATACTTGAACGCACCCTAATTCTTAGGCAAGTATTAGAAACTTTTAATTACCTCCTATGCAACCTGTTGTACACGCATGCTTGACAGCTTTGCTCTCCCAGCGCTGTATTCCAAAACTTTGAACACAATTTAATGGTATTAGCATAGTTTTCCGAATGTAAGTATATAGGGATTTTGTATTACTTTTGGTTCAAACAAGCTATATGTGCATGTTGGGCTATGAGTTTCATAACACCCTGTATATATATATATAAAACCTATCCAAATTTCTCTGTTCTCAATGTCGAGGGATGCGTAAAACCGCTCTACTATTAGTTTTCTGGTTCGAGCGTCATCTTGTATATAATTTCACGGTTAATCGGACGTGAAATGGATTCCTTAGTAAGACGCACCATAGACTTGGATAAGTTAAAGAATTTAAGTTACTAAGATCAACTACTTTCAATAAATCATAGTAACTAGAAAAAAAAGATTATATCAAGCACGTTGTAAAAAAAATGGGGCGCGAGGGGATAATAGGATTTTGGAGCGCTCCCCCACAAAATGTAAAGTAATACTTGCCTACATTTAATTAGATCGAATACCCGCTTCGGTGGCCACATGGTCTAAGGCGTCCCTCTTGCATTAGACTAGATTTCCAATGACGGGGAGATCGAGAGGTTCGAATCTCGGTCGGGTGTACTGAGGGTAGTTTTTCCTAAATTATTTTTTCACTCTCCCTCCACACAAATGCGGGTACTCTTCCTATAAATATAACCTTCCTAATCCATAAAACCTATAGCATAATTAATACATAAGCGTATAGACAGAACGGTTAGTAAGACACGGTGCTAAATAAAAACTAAATCCAAAATGCACGTTTATGAGATATTAAAATAAAAATAAAAATGTATTATTATATTATTATCTATTAATGATTCAACTCCATGCAAGTGGTCATCTAAGTCATACAGTCGTCTAGCGCAGTACTTCCCAAACCTTTTAGAACCGTGACCCGATTTTTATAACAACAAACTTTAGCGATCCACCTAGCTTTAACGGACATGGGTGGTTTTTTTTATCACCTTGTCTTTCTACCTGTTCAGGTTATACTCATATATAATAATTACTCTAATGGGGTAGGGATGAGGAAGGAATGAGGAGGGAGGCAATGTAGAGGTAATCTACCCGTATTTGCGTGGAAGGAGAGTGAGAAACCATTTAAGGAAAACCACCCTCAATACATCCAACAGGGACTCGAGCCCCAATCTCCCCGTCATCACAGACCAGCCTAATGAGAGAGCGACGCCTTAGACCATTCGGACACTGAAGCGGGTATTGGAGGTTTTTTATTTATTCATTTGAATTATTTACCGTGCACTTTCTAAACCGACGATTATATCAGGACACGAAAATTTCTATGAGCGAGAGCGAAAGAGTATACTAATTATTTTGCCAGGAAAGGTATTTTCAAATACATTCCAGGGTTCTATTACACGTCACAGCCTGCATGGGACCGACGGCTTTACTTCCCCTCCGAAGGAAGTTGTGTTGCGGATTTTTATCGCTAAAGAAAAATCCATCGACCCCGGCTGGGTTTGAACCCAAGAATATCGGATCCTGAAGCGAGCACTTTACCCCAAGACCGAGGTCAACGTGGGGGTGTTGGTTAAATATTTTTACTAGCGTTTTTTAAAAATTAATTCTTAAATATAATTTTAGTTGTATATTATGCGCCTTATTCCCCCCCCCTTATTAAGTTTGTTTCACTTTCTTATTCTTTCATAATTTCCCTATTNGCCTGAGTCTCGTTTGACTTTTGTTGTTGTTGTTGGTGGTGTTGTTTAAACGGTGACTTGCTGTGTTTTTGTCCGCGCTGCGTCACGCGTGAACATTTTACAATTTAATCCAGAAAACTGGTAAAGAGAGAAAACTTGTCCAAACAACGACTCCTGAAGAACGTTCGTTGAGATATATAGTACCGTGAAATGTGAAAGTAGAATATTAACTATTATTGAACCATCCAATGCGGTAAGAGCGTGGGCGTCAGATATAAAGTGTGAAGACACCCATTAGGGGTTCCAAGGGTAGATTTAAGGGAGGGTGACTGCCCGGGGGCCTCCAAAAAAAAAGGGGGAGGCCCACAAACTGTTGCAATAATAATATTAATAAATCTCTTTTTTGCTTTATAGATTGCAGTCATGCTAAAATCTTGAAAAAAAAATCAATTATAACTTATTAAATCAATTTTTATTTATGACAAAAATATTATTTACGACTCGTGAGGTAAAACAAATAATCCAGACTGAGATTTTCAAAACATTGACAACATCCTTAGATCGCAGCAAACCTAGTGAGTTCATATAGAACTATAAAAATATTGCTCCATTAATTGATTCATCCCACGACACCAGAGTTTCCTGACCTGTGCTTACGACCGTGTTATAGACACATCGTTAAGGCCCGTACATACCAAGCTCGCGAACTGTTCGCGAATAGCCATCAAACCGCTCGCTAACAGCTCGCGAGCAGTTGATTTGGGTCTGTGCATTTTTCTAAGATTTCACCAAGAATTAATATATATATATTTTTTTTTTCAAAAAAATCTAATCTATTATATTAAAAATATCACTTTATTTAAATAATATCTTTAATGATAAGATTTTAACAGTTAATTTGGTAAAGAAACAATGATAGTCTAATGTCGAAACATCGAAAAGAAAAATAATTTGTTTAATGTTGGGGAGGGGGGCCCTCTTATTATTTATCGCCCCGGGGCCTCCAAAACTCTTTAAATCCGGCCCTAGCCAGTGCTTAACGTCTTACCACCCGTCTGGACTACACGTATTTAACCACACCAAGGGGATAAGGATGAGGAAGCTAGGATTCAAAGGAAATGTATCCGCATTGGTTTAAAGGAAACTGTTCGTGAAAAAAAAACATTTCGTACAATATGCCAAGATTTGAACTCCATCATTGGTAAAACAGACCAGATGGTGGTTCACGGCTTAGCCCGCGTGTTCACCGATGTGCGTCAAGGGTAACTTAAACTGTCCCAAGATGCAGGTGGAAGAGATATGGGGTGGGGAGAGGGATAGACTTTCCCGCAGAGCACTCGTGCTGTATGGAATTATTAACATCGATAGCAGGTGTATGTTTGACAACTGGTTGGTCAAGATCGAACACTGCTAAGGCACCAAGATATAATTATGTCTCTCAAGTCACCATTCGGTAGAAGTTCGTCTCTTCTGCGAGCGTTGTAGTCACCAACTTAATATACTAGAGTCGCGATTTTCCTGCCTCCAGACCAGTTCTCGGTGTTAACAAGTGCGTTTTAAAATAAATAAACTGACACATATCCATTTGTAATTAATAAAAAAAATTATTGAAAACGCCTTACAAATGTTACATTGGAGACAGCAACACGTAACTGCTATGCGTGCGGTTGACTTATTGGTTGGTGTAGATAGCAGAAACAGAAGCTGTGTCAAGGGTGGTGTAGATGGCAGCATTGTTTTTATATGGCTGGAAACAGAAGCTGTGTCAAGGGTGGTGTAGATGGCAGCACTATTTTAAAATGGCTGGAAACAGAAGCTGTGTCAATGGTGGTGTATACAGCAGCACTCTTTTAAAATGGCTGGAAACAGAAGCTGTGCCAAGAGTGGTGTAGACAGCAGCACTGTTTTGATATGGCTGTAAACAGAAGCTGTGTCAAGGGTGGTGTAGATGGCAGCATTGTTTTTATATGGCTGGAAACAGAAGCTGTGTCAAGGGAGGTGTAGATGGCAGCACTCTTTTAAAATGGCTGGAAACAGAAGCTGTGTCAAGAGTGGTGTAGACAGCAGCACTGTTTTGATATGGCTGGAAACAGAAGCTGTAAAGGGTGGTGTAGACAGCAGCACTGTTTTAAAATGGCTGGACACAGAAGCTGTGTCAAGAGTGGTGTAGACAGCAGCACTGTTTTGATATGGCTGGAAACAGAAGCTTTAAAGGGTGGTGTAGACAGCAGCACTGTTTTGATATGGTTAGAAACAGAAGCTGTGTCAAGGGTGGCGTATCTACATGAGACAAACCCGTACTGAAAATTATTTATACTCGAATTCCGTATTATCTGGCCCAAAATGCCACCACTCTAGGCCGAATAGTCGCTATTCTATTGTAGCTTCTTGTTTTGAGCTCAACCTTGAGTCTGAAACTGCATAAAAATTTATGTACTATAGAATATTGATATATTGTCGTTTCGTACGGGCGTCATCTTACACTCGATTAAACACAGTATTTATTTTTTGCACCACGTCTTACTACCTGTTCAGGTTAGACTCATGACATGTTTTAAAACATAGCTTCTTTATGTGGACAGATAATACTTAAATAATAACATCTTTGAAAGCTGTTTACAACAAGAACAAGGAATAAATTAAGACATTTCTGAAGTCGAAATGACAAGAAATACAATATTTTACAGAATTTAGCTCTTAATTCTTATTAAGTTATAAACCATTACACTGCGAAGACATTATAGGTAAGCTGGTTATTTATGTGGCGTCACCAGTCTTAGTTTCAGGCTCGGAGGATTATAGTAGGTCCTGGATTGAGGTGAGCTGTAGTAGCAGAGAAGATCTAGTGGAAAGAGGGCATCAGGTGGAGGTGTTCTACAGGTGTGTAAGATACCTGCTATGGAAAAGGGAAGTACCTTGAAGTATAACCAGGTGTTGTACAGGGCGTACTTCATACCTATAGTCACGTACGCAACAGAAACATGGACAATGAATGTAAGAGAGACAAGGAATGAAGTTCTTGGGGAGCAAGCTAGCTGTCACCAGGAGAAACAGGATTAGGAATGAAGTTGTCCGGACATGTGTTACAAGGAGTACATGAGATAGTAGAAGAATTAATAGTGAGAAGGTTTGGTCATGTAATAAAGATGTAAAAGAAAATAATCCCAAGAAGAATCACGGCGTTGAAGTTTGGAGGAAAAAATACCACAAAGGAGAACAAGAAAGCGATGGAAGAAACAGATAACAACAAGTGTGTGAGTGAATGGAGAGGGATGGAAGCAAATAAAGTAAGAAGAATGGTGGAAAGATAGAGGAAGGTGGAGGTATTTTAATAAACCAACCCGGCCACAGTTCATGAAGATGTCGTGAAGCAATGTTTAAAAACGTCACTTTGGTGTGGATGCGAGTTTAGATTATAAATAGTTATATTGTCTATGATCAGCCTAAGCAAAACCTTTGAACGGCACTTACCGAGGCTTGTAATTCAAAAAAGTGCCGCTACTCGCCATTCGATGTCTTCATAATCCAACCAATAGTGATTGTTCCTCATGAGATAAAGACTCGTATCTCGGACACCAATAATCAAAACGCGTGCGTGCTGGAATCTTCCCTCAAACTCCTAGTTTAGAAAGTGTTCCAGAGGGCATAAGAGGTCAACTCTGTGACCACTCAATCACAGAACTGGAGGGAAAAGACAAGGATAGTAAAGGTTTCTCATCAGACGTTGCCAGTAAATATTGTTACCGTAGTCCGATACACTGCGACCTTCTTCGGTAGCTACCATCCGTAGTGAAACACTTTTGACAAAAAAATAAATAAATTGGGCCATGGCGATTAATTTTATGGTTCGTTGGTTTGTATCTATTTATTTATTTATTTATTTATTTATTCTGAAACATTCAATCCAAAGTATTTAATGTTAAACACTTTTCTTCTGTCGTTTTAAAGACCTTTCTACACATGGAAGCGATTAGCGAGATCCAAAATTTTTGTAAACTCCGAAATCATTTGTATTTTGTCATGTTTTAAATTCTTTAAATTGAAAAATGACACCTGAACACGGGAATCGAACCCGAGTAGTAAGCCAACCAATGCTCTTACCACTGAGCTATCCAGGAGTCGTCCCGTGCCCGAGGTTATTCTTCACTCGTATTCTTAGGCAGAGTCTGTGATGGACGTGAGTGAATCATCAGCTACATATGAGTGATCAATTAATATCACGAGCTATCAGATGACGCAGCCGCCTTCGACTCAGGTAAGGATTTATGCTGCCAAATGTACAATGATAACTAAATGAACGCGTGCATATCATGATGGAGTAAATAGCCAAGCTATTATAGTTGTTAGTTACGTAACCAACAAATATAATAGCTTGGCTATTTACTCCATCATATTCATGTTTTAACAAATGTTTTTTTTTAGCTCTGAGTCTTACTACCCGTCTAGGCTATACGTATTTAACTACACTAGTGTTGTAGGGAGAAACCGAAGGCCAAGCTTAGAGGAAAGGTACTAGTATTCGCGAAGAGGGAGGGTGAAAAACTATTAGGGGTTAGAGGGGAGGCAGTAAGAAGGCTCAGTACGTACGGGCGGGATTTGTACCCCGACTTCTTTGTCACCGTCAAACCGTACTAGGCGAGTTGGACTTTTAGTCCACGTGGCCACGAGGCTAACTAGGAACTATTTTTTCATTTGTTTGTAATATTTAACGTGCACTTGCTGAACTGACTGCCTATATCAGCACACGACCTATAAACTAACTTAATCAAGTACATACACAACAACCAGCCCCCTCAACCGTTAAATTAATCATTATGAAAGGGTGGAAACCCCACATTTCCCCAATGATATATCATTTTCTCGTCCATGCCAGGAATCGAACATGGGACCCTTAGCTTAGTAGGCAGGCCCGCTATCGAATGAGCAGAGGTATTGGACTGGCAATTAGTTGAGTACTAAAACATTTACCCAGACGGTATTTGAAAGAATCTTCCTCACAGACTGACAGAAAAAGATTTAAATACAATACAAGAAGCTTGAAATTAATTTGAATAGCTCGGAGTGATCGGGTCCATTGACATGAATTACTGAAACAGTTCCCGATGGTTGAGAAACTCACTTCGTTTCAATGACATGTTCCTCAGGGAGGCAGACAACCCCTCCGGGCGGGAGAGTTCATTTTACTGCTTGGAGAATTCGATAATTGGATCTGAAAGGCTGAGGCTCTGCGTGTGTCTGCCTTGGTAACGAGGGACTCCACTACCAGTTCTTTCCTCCTTGGATTTCTACTAGCTCGTTAAAAAAAACTGTTTAAGTGACCTTTATATGAATACTTTTTTTAAAAGTGTTTTTTGTGTTCTAGAGCTATGGTATTAAACCTGGGGCACGCGAAGCCATCTTAGGGGGTACGTAACATGTGTATACATATATATTTAATTAGTATATAAGTGTAATATTCGAACGGGTAGTAAGACGCAGTGCTAATATAATATATACTCTCTCTCTATATATATGAAATATACATAAGAATATATAAGCGTGTATATATATACAGTGCTTATATATATATATATGTCTTACTACCTGTTCGAATTATACACTTATGTATGTATATATATACACACTTATCTATATTATAAATATACACTTATCTATATTATATATATATTATATATATAGAAGGTATATATTATATTAGCACTGCATCTTACTACCCGTTCGAATTATACACTTATGTACTAATTACGCTAATTAGTTTAGGGATCAGGAAGGATATATTTATAGAAAGTGTACCCGCATGTTCGTGGAAAATCATTTGGTAAAAACTACCCTCAGTAAACCTCAACCGAGATTCGAACCTCGATCTCCCCATCATCGGCATTCTAGTCTACTGCGAGAGTAGCGCGTTAGAGCATGCAGCCATCGTAGCGGGTTATATATATATATTTTTTTTTTAACATGCAATCTGGAATCACAATTTTTTTCTCTCTCCTGGATCTAGATTATAGAATATGTTTAACTTGCACTATGGACAAACACCTTTGGGGGTACAGAGTGGAAGATAAATTACATCTCGGAGTACACTAACAAAAAAGGTTGAATAACACTGGTCAAGAGCAGTATTTTCCAAAGTTTTGGTAATGGGAGGGACTACCAAATGGAAGCTGTGCGCACTGGGGGACCACCAGGGACCTAAGAGGAGACGAGAGAAAGGGGGTGACGAGGCGGGGGAGGGAGGGAGGGATGAAAGTTTGAAAACAATACAGGAAAATATAGTTTTTAGACATTTCAGGTAATACAATTTAATAATACTGTACTATAAATACAAGTAAAAAATTAATTTATCAAATTAAATATTGAAAAGATAAAACTAGATGTGATTACATTGAATTCGTAAGTAATATTTGTTTGATTAATTGCTTTTAATATTCTAAACCTAATAATGTTTGATACGTAATAGTTCGGGTTTGTTGATTTAAAGCTGGTACACACTTCATTTTCTAAATGACTTTTGTCTACCGAGAATAGAGCTAGAGCGTAGTATGGATATTTCATATTTCATATTCTGTATTTCAAATGATTCGACACCTTAACTCAGTCGGTAGCGTCTGTCTAAGGGTCCCTGGATCGATCACTGGGATGGCTGAAAATTTATCATTGGTGAAATGTGGGTTTCCCCTTTCTCAGTGATGAATTAACGGCCGGGGGCTGGATGTTGTGTCTGTTCTAGAATTAAGTTAGCTTGTAAGTCATGTCCTGATTTAATCACACTGTTCAGAAATAGCACGTTAAATACTTCAAATAAAGAAAAGAAAGTGTTTCAAATGTGTGTTTGATAAAAGTTCTTTAATTGATCATTATACATAAACTACTTGGGACCACTTGATAGGCCTATACGAACCACACTTTGAGAAACACTGGTCAAGAGGACCCTCATTTTGACTCCACTAACGGTTACAAATCTTCACCGAATCTATTTGGATTTGAAACTTAGAATATTTCAAATACTTAGATCCGAAACTTCGGATCGATTCTGAATTTTAGCTCTAGCTTTGGATTAGAAAATTTCGCACGGGCTTGAAAAATAAAACACTAATAATAGCCTATAGTAAAATATGATCACTGTTGACCGCAACAAAAAAAACCTACAAATGTTTGTATTTTTTAAAAGTTGCTCCAAATGTCCATTTGTAAGAAAATTGAGCATATTATAGGTTCCATCGCGTGCATGTGAGAGCACGCGAGTCGACATATGAGACTCGGCAAACTTTGTAACATTATCATATGTGTGGTTTGTAAAAAAAATTAATTATATATATGGAAATATAAACACACAAAAAAACTTTTGGTTTCAAAAGGTTTCTATTCAAAACTCTATACCCACATTTTGTGATCACAATCGGGTTTTCAATAGACCCATTTTCCGCCGACGAGTAGGCCAGGGTTCGAGTAATTGGAACAATCGAATAATTAGATTATTCTGAGTACCTAATCGAATCATCCGATTATTTTTAAATAACTCGAATGAAAACAATAGGTTTAATTTTCATAACAGCCTCCCGATTCGTTCACTTACGATTCCCTTTCCACGGCGCTGAGGAAAATTGACCTTTATGATTTAAATGTTTACCAGGTTATCTCAATATAACATACAATCTCCTGTTTGGTTCATTTTCAATAGACTCCCCTTTTGCTACGCGATAATTGACCTTAAGAATCTAAATGTTCACCAGGCTATCTCAATATAGCATACAATCTCCTGCTTGGTTCATTTTCAAACTATGCTATGCGATAGTCGACCTTATTCTTTCGAATGATTCTAAGGCTATTTTAATACAAAGTACAGCAAAGTATTATTGACTGTATAGCACATACGTGGAATAAGATGAAATATGGAATCTTTTAGCTAAATTGACTACGTACTTAAACATATTTATATGCGAACAATGGCAGATCTTGTTGATTCGAATGAGATTAAACGATATCAAAACTATATATTTTTACTCAATAGCAGAAATGATCGTTTCTTACCAATTTTCGCCAGAAATTTCCAGAACAAAATAAAACCAACCGTACTATTACAATTTTCTTCCTAATATTCCTTTAACACTGAAAGTTTCCGGTCCAGAAAATGTATTTTCCTCAACCAATAACCATTGGTAAAAAAGAAATTAAATAATGACCAAAGGAAATATTTAAAGTTTAAGAATAACAATTTTAGTCGTAATGTTTATGTTTCTAACATGATACCACTTGAGTTTGAGTTTATTTGTTATCATTCTAGCCAAAAAAGGACTTTTTATAACGAAACACAGATTTTTATTTAACAAAATCCAATCATTTTATTTTACACAAATCAGTATCTCCAGCTATCTTGGACCAAATTATGGTACATATAGGGACATAAAAAAATTATGTTTATTTTAAGAGTGCTGCTTAGGTAACTGTGATGTTGTCAATCAGATGTTGCACTTAGGTTAGATATTGACAAAACCTTTAACAGTCCACGAGTTTGTTGTCAACTAAAATGAACAAAAAACTATGTTCTATGACTATATAAATATATATATTTGTAAACTTAGTTTAAAAGTTGACATTTTCCCTATTAAAAGTACAACAATCCACATATTTCTGTTGATCATTAAGAGCTAAATGTCCGGGAAACGAAATGTAACTGTTATAGGAGCGTAGAATGAATCTTTGTGAATAGAATGATGTCATTTAATAGGAGGGTCACAACACACTGGTATAGGAGCGTAGAATGGATCTTTGTGAATAGAATGATGTCATTTAATAGGAGGGTCACAACACACTGGTATAGGAGCGTAGAATGGATCTTTGTGAATAGAATGATGTCATTTAATAGGAGGGTCACAACACACTGGTATAGGAGCATAGAATGAATCTTTGGGAATAGAATGATGTCATTTAATAGGAGGGTCACAACACAGATTAGACTGCAATTTGTATTATCCTCCTCTACTGTTTTTTCTCCTATTGGCGGATAGTTACACCCAGGAACGTTATAAACAAACTTGGTTTCTAGAGTTTAGGAATTTATGATCGACTATTTTAGCAACATCGGAATAGTTATCTTTGACTCTGTATAGCTAAACACCATTATTTCAATCAGGTAATGAACCCTGGCCTCCTGAGCTTGAGGAAGGCGCACTTTGAGGGTAGGTGGTGAAGGTCTTCCTTTCAAAGTGTGCAAACAAGTGAAGAACTCGCGGCAACAAACTGGCAAATAATGGCCGGAAGGAGGCGGGGCTGGCAGCTACTTGGGAACATAACGCAGGGAAAGAAGGAAGGTCAAATACCCCGTGCCGCGAGCACGAGCATGCTTCATCTTCCTTAAGGTGGGGATGAAGGGGACGTGAGAAAAGGCCAGTGTTTTTGCTGTTTTTATAGCAAAACTTTTTTTTGCCAAAAAAAAAAATCAGATATTTCTCCATTATAAAACTAATTGTTAAATTTTCCTCACATGGAAATATCAACAGTTGTTGAATATGTCATGAGCATAGCGACATTAGATGAGAAACTTTTTAAATGAAGATAAAAAGTTGTCATTAAATTTCAGGACACCCTTGACAGATATTCAACAACTGTTGATATCACCGTGTGAAGAAAATTAAACTCTAGGTTTCTAATGGAGAAATATTTTATTTATTTTGACCAAAATAATGTTGTGATACAAAAACTACAACTTTGGCGTCCCCTACATCCCTACCTTAAGGGCACCGCCTACTCGAAGGGAAATATTCTCACACTGCTTTTTCATATATATAATCATTGCGTCTTACTACCTGTTCAGGTTATACACATATATGATAATTACTCTAATGGGGCTGGGATCAGGAAGGAAGCATTTTAAAGCTAATAAAACCGCATTTGTTTGGAAAGAGAGTGGGAAAATTTTAGGAAATACCACCCTCAATATACCCTACTCGGATTTGAACCCCGATATCCCAGCCATTAGCAGGTACACTGCTATGTTTCTTGTGGACATGACAGCTATGAAAATTCAAAGACCATTTAAACAATCCCGAATTATCTTAGAATGTTCTATCGTGAGATTCGAGATACGTAAAAATCTCTAAAATGTATCTTGGATACATTTCCGAAGAACTTGACTCCAAAAAACAATTCCAAGCAATTAGTAAAATAAAGTATATAAACTTCATTAGTTTGGGAAATAACAAATTCACAAGGCAGGAGACAATTGTAGCCCACTGATATAAATAATTTGCTGAGAAAGTTTTATACATATTTTTCATTACGTAATTGACATGACAGACAAAATAGCATTTGTCAGTCTCATTGGGATGTAGTTAAAACACATCTAACCGGCTTCTGTGGCCACATGGTCTAAGGTGTTTTCGCAATAGACTGGACTACCGATGACTAAAAGACCGGGCTTCAAATACCGGCTGGATGTACTAAGGTCTAAGGGTAGATTTTACTAATTGGTTTTCCATCCCCACGCAAATACGGGTACACTTCCTCTACATTCATTCTTACTCATCCCTAACACAATAGCGTAATTATTTTTTATGGGTACAACCCGAACGGGTAGTAAGATGCGGTGAGATAAAATAAAAACATACGTATGTAGCCAGGACGTGTAGTAAGACGTAATGGATTTTTTATTAGTGTAATTTGAAATACATCTATTAAAATTAGTTGAATCCCTGGATCGAAATTCGAACACAGGCTATGTTTTTTCTATCTCGCTAACTCACTGGACGCAGATTCTAAATTTTTTTTTTTTAAATCGCTCGTTCGCGGGGAAAGATAACGTGAAAATGGTATCGTAGCTAACGGTCCAACGGAGACAAAATAACTGTTTTCGCTTTTCTACCTTGATAATTGAAAAGGTAAGTGTAATCGAAAAATAGACCGTCAAATATTTATTTTTTTCAAATTATCTTCCTTACGCCGTTGTTCGATTTCGCAGCGCAGCTGGTAGTCAGTGGACCGTGCAGGTAGCCGATTCTTAATTCTTTTGTCAGAACCGATTCAACATCATTTCGAGAGAGTGGTAAATTTAGTGGCGTCTTTATAATGGCAGCTTTTGGTTGGAGTCTTTCAATAAATAAGATTACACTAAAAATTAGTTTTTTTTTAAATTTCTACCACAAACATAATATGATTCGTGTAACAAACACGAGCGCCACTAAGCCTTTTAGGGACTGTCTGAGAAGATAAAAGTCGTACCACCATATTTTTGTTTTGTTTAGTTTTTAGCACCACGTCTCACTCTCTGTTCGGGTTGTACACATATAACACGACGTTAATGTTTTAAGGATTTGGAAGGTCGAGTTGAAAGGCATTGTACTCACATTTGCGTGGATGAAGAGTGGAAAACTATTTTTTTAAGCCACCCTATGCACCCTATCAAGATTCGAACCCTAATCTCCCCGTCATTGTCAGTCCAGTCTATTTCGCGCGTGACGCCTTAGACTTTTCGATACAGAAGTGAGTCTACTACTATTTTTTAAAAAAAAACCTCAGTAGTATACACATTAAACCTTATTTTTGGAAAATGGGTTAATAGGTGTGGTGGTGCTTTAATTAAGAAAAAGGCCTTAGTGAAACCAAAAGTTAAATGTACAAAATTTACCCTAACAGCATTATTTAAACTACCATAGGTTTATGCCGATTTTTTTATAATAAAGCATCACAAATACCAACAGCACGTGATGAAAATCTGAACTAATTTAAAATGTTTCTAAAACGGAGCTTTTAAAAAAACTGTCAATTGGAAACCTTTTAATGCAACTTTATTTATAATTATTATGGATACGGTAACATCTCGTTAGACCGAACCCCGGTAGTGCGAAGTTCCGGATAATCCGAACACACGTTTTGAAAAATGGAGCAAAAAATTAAGTCAAAGCAATATATTTTATGGGTTAACAAGCTCAAAGAAAAGAATAAAATTGTAAGAAACAGTAATATCTGATAATAAATGTTTAATATTTACATGTTGTAGTCAACAAAGCGTGTTTTCCTGTAACTACAAATAATTACGTGTTATACATCAGTTAAATAAATGGAAATTTTACTAAACTCATTCAACTGTAATTTAAAATCCGTGAAAATAATGTTTCCCTGTATTCTCCCGGTTAATCCGAACAATCTTCGGTCCCGATTAGTTCGGATTAACGAGTTTCTAGTGTATAAATCCGTTACGACTTGTACGAGAGCATTTTTTTAAAAATTCAGTTGACGGGAAGACAAAAATACACAGATGAACACAACAACCAAAGATTATATAAAAAAAGGAACGACATGACCATAAGCAACTCAATAATGATAAAACCAGTTTATCAAATTGATGGCCGTATCCACAGTAATATATATATATATATCACCACGCGGTTTACTACCCGTTCGGCTTATAGGCTTCATATGAATTTTAATTTGTGCAGTAAGGGTGATTAACATCCCCTACACCTAGCCCCCTAAAATGTTAAAGTTCTTTTATGGATAAAATATTAACAAGCCATACATTGGGGGGAGAAAGAGCTCAGGTACCAAGAATTATAGGAAAGGAATTTCAAGAGTGCGGGATTTTATACACAACCAGCACAACGCACCCACCGAGCAAGTCATACCCTTAAAGAGAAAAGGACGAAGAAGGCGAATTTGAAAAGCAATGCAGCAACAGTCATCTGGAGAAAGCATTATAAAAAATTCATTGTAGGGAAAACCACTCTCGGTGCATTCAGCCGGGATTCGAACCATATCCCGATCCAGAGTCGAGCACGCTTTGTACCGAGCGGTCTCTGATAGTTTTGGATCGGGTCGTGTTACCGCGCGAAAAACTATCAGTTTGACCGCTCGCGATGGACAGTGGATTCTTTCCAAGAGTCACGTCCCTTCTTCGGCAGCTCTGTCAGTCCACAAGAAGCAGTAGACTTGTGAAGACGTGCGTGCTAGTCCACCGCGCATCTCTAGTACGCATGCTCGCTGGTCTGCCTTCCAGCCATTGGGAGCGTTTACATTCTATTCTATAAAGTGTTCTAATTTCAAATAAAATGTGGATTCATTGTTAACGTTTCTCTGTTACACAGTGCTCGTTATATTAAAACGCTTTATCTAAACTAAACTAGGATTTCAAATATGAAATCAAACACGCTCTACGTTCGTGAGATTAAAAAGTAAGTTTTTATATCACAAAAGTATTTTGAAAAACAGTGTTGTGAAACGTTTGGTCATTGTCTATTGACTGAACAACAAAAATTATGGGGAAGGTGAAAAAAAATTACGCTCGGTGAAATGATATAACAGTGCAAGTTTTTTAGTGACTACATTTATATGAACTTTCAAGACTTCCATTTCAATTTATATCTTCAAGGAGACAATGTTTCATCAAGCTGATTATCGGGTAAGCTAAAGCCAGTTAATTAAACATTTTTATAAACAGTATACATTCGTAATGTTTTATTGCAATGAAATTTCTTGATACTATTTGAAATGATGATTAAAAAAAATTTAATATCTTACTCAAAGGTGTAATGGGTCTAGAACTTACATTTTAATTTGTTTGTCAATATAACTTAAGTTTACGCCGAAACAATTATGCTAGCAAATTATTTAATGTAAAATCAATTTTGTGTGTGTATCCACTTAAAGCCCTTATCTTTATAGAATTTATACAATACTAATTTACCTTGATCCTTGAAATACATCATAAAACTCTCTTTTTTGTATGATAATTAACTTGGTTTACATCATATAAATTAACAACTACTATAGGAGTGAAAATACTATCCGATATTTTAATTAGATAAAGAAGATCGGCAATTCGAATTTAATGCATACAAGCTATATAGAGTATTTAAATATTTTGTTTAATCTTAAGTGAAGAACATAAAAAAAAATATTCTTTAACTTTTCGCAAACACAGGTCAAGGACACACAAGTGAGTTTTGAATTATTACAAACATTTTCTTTTGTTGGGTAACAATGTGTGATCTCAGGATTAACACATTTTTGTTTTAAATGTGCATTGTTAGGAAGTTTGTTTGATATTTTTTTCATTGCTTTATAAAAATGCTTTTATATGTATTGAAGAATATATAATGGATTAGTTGAACCTCAATGCATATGTGTAAAAGTGATTTTTATAACAATAAAAGGGATAAGGAAGTGCCCCAGCCATTTATATTTTAGGCAAAAAATTGGTCAATATCCCCCCTCCCCCACCCTCCCCTCCACTGTCCGGGCTATACGCTTTTAAACTACGCTGGTGGTGTAGGGATGAGGTAGGTAAAATTGAGAGGAAATGCACCTACCTTTGCGTGAATGGAGGGAGGGAAATTATTTAGGAAAAACAGCCTCATTACGTGTGAACGGGAGTTCGGTTATTTTTAAAAATCAAAATAGAAAAACTTGTTAAAAATGTTAAAAAGATCCAAATTTTTTTTGAAAACTAAAGAAAATATGTCTAGTGTAAGAAAATATGTCTAGTGTAACTTAAAGAGCAGTGTTTTCTTCCTTTCAATGTCGCCTTTTTCACAAATATATTATTACTTGTGACGATAATGTCGTACACCAAGGAATCTGATAAAAAAATAATTGTTACTTTGATAATGTATTCTATTTGTTTATTCAACAATTAAAATTACACTTATAGTTTAAAAAATATGAGATTTATGAATGTATATTTGGTTGATTGTGAGTAAGAGTTGAGTTACGTACCAAATTTCAATATTACTTAATTCTTGAAGTGTAGGTGGCTCACCGCATTAGCCTGGAGAGGAGATTGAAAAACAAAAGTAATAAATCACATGTGAGCAAACACTACCTATACATTTGTCTGAGATTCGAACCTTGACCGCCCAACATCGCGAGAATGAAGCCCTAGCTCACGTAACCACCGATTAGGGTATATATATATACATACATATATTATAACATATATATAATATATATGTTTGTTTTTGCTATGCTTCGTGTCTTACCGCCCATTCGGACTATCTTCATATTTTACACTTTTGGGGTAAATAAGAGAATGATATAGATTTATGATATGTAGCCTCATTTGTGTAGAGGGAGGGTGGGAGACCATTTAGCGAATAAAACACCCTAAGTACACTCGACCGGGTTTTGAGCCACTGCCTCCTTGTCACAGGTAAGCCATACCAGAAGAGATTGACGCCCTTATCCTCGTGTCCAAAGATGCGTATACATTCATTTCATTGGTTGGTTTTCTGAATTGATTCTCGTTTTCCCCAAATGTAAATTTGAGTGGAATCAACTTTCCCGAGCTCGTCGCTTTGGGGTCTTCCCTGTTTTCACCGAGTTAATGGAGAGTCATTCTTCGTTCTAGACCACTGGTCACTGGTCAACCACCGCGTGACCTCACTATCTTTGACCACAATATCTTACTACCCGCTCCTGTGGCCGCGTGGTCAAACGTGCTACTCTCTCAGTAGACTAGACCGCCAATGACGGGGAGATCGAGGTTCGAATCTCGGTAGAGTGTATTGAGGGTGGTTTTTACAACGACGCAAATGCGGGTACGCTTCCTCTAAATATAGCCTGTCCCAATCTCTAAACCCATCGGTGTAATTAGTACATAAACGTTAGGTTTTTTTTTAAATCTGGTTCGAGGCAAGTTATTTTTTCGACCATCGCGTCCATCCCCGCAGCCGGGTACAGAATGTTCAGCCACCCACAAATAATGAAAGGGGGTTCGTATCGTGTCCCGGTGAAATACTTCTTTCCCCTTGGTCACAGTTTCGCTTCCGATTGAAAATTCGAACCCACCACGAAATAAAAAATCCCCATATTTCACGTAGGGCTAGGACCGTAGAAAATTTCAGAGAAACTTTCCAAAATTGTATATATATATATATATATATATATTACGGTAGAGAAGGGTACACCTCGCGGAGCAGGTGGGTCTTTTTCCCGACTCGGGAAGTAAAAAATTACTCCTTCCACGGCCATCAGAAGCGGAGGCAACGGTGGCGCTGCCAACGGCCGTTTTTTCTGACGCCCACAGATCACGAACGGGTGGTCATGAATGCTCTCGGTGAAAGGTTTATAAAAGGAGATCGAAAGGTTTTCCTACCCAGAGTTGGTAGTATTTTTAGTCCTGGTTCGAGTCCCGGAAAAACGCGTAAAGGCGTCCGGCCTCCCCGTGGATAGGCGGAAAATATTTTTTGGTAAAGAACTGGCCTTTCGGGGTAGGGAATGGACCGAAGTTTCGTGCCAGTCTGAAAAAAAAATTGATTTCGAGAACAAATTTCAGACCGGATTGAAAATGGAAAATAATGAACGTTGAAAATCGCTGGTAAAATTAAAAAAAATTTTTGTCTTCACTGGGGTCATGTCCGGGAAGCCACCGCGAGCACTTCTGTCTCTTTCCCAACACCGGGAAGTCAAAATTAAGCCTAAAACCTTTAGCCTGATTAGTACATAAACCCAAAAGGGTAGTAAGACGCGGTGCTAAGATAAATTAAAAATATTATCTTACTGATTTAGTCCCAAGAGCGATATTACATTGTCATATTTCTTTCATAAAAAGGTTCTTTGATAAAAAAGAAATATGATATAACTGTGACGGTTCATCAAAGTTTTTTTTATAAAATAATTTATTTTACAACTCGTTTATAAAATATATATATGTTCTATAGCAGACGTGTCAACCTCGTTTGATAAAAATGGTCACATTGAAAATTGAAAATATTGAGGGGGCCGGCATTTCAGAAAATTCACTATGGTCACCATCTTAAATATAAAAAAAACTCAATAAGTTCTTATTAATTATTACAAAAAAAAATTTAAAATTCAATATAATTTTTAAGACTATTCCTTTCAATATTTTTTTTGTAGTTATAAAAATGGGAGTAATTTTTTATTTTTTTATTTGAGGTATTTAACGTCGCCTACACTTTCTGAACTGACTTGATTATATCAGAACATGACTTATACACTAACTTAAATAATTTAAAGAACAGACACAACATCCATCCCCCAGGCTGTTGTTAATTCATCACTGTGAGAGGAGAAACCCACATTTCACCAATTATAATTTTTTCGGCCATGCCGGGAATCGAACCTGGGATCCTTAGCTCAGAAGACAAACACGCTACCGACTGAGTTAAGGTGCTCGAAGATTGATGAATAGACTTTAGATCCTGTGTTGAAGTAAATTTCATATTTTGATGAGTGATGACAAATACGTTTTCGTAAGCCGCGATTTTTCGGGTGTTTTGCTCCTCTTGTTGAGAGAAATCAAACGTCCACACAATTATGTGATGTCAAACGTTCAATTTGGCGCACAAATTTAACAAGTTTTGTGAATAGATATCTGGTGATTACCGTAAAAAAATTGGGCACACCAACTTCAATTGCTAGATTTCGTCATATCTTGGAGGTTTTCTAAATATCATGATCTCAAATGGTGCATTTCTATCAAGTTTTATTATTATATGGATTAGACCTAATTATTTGTTGGTTCAGCAAAAGGCCGCACAACATCATGGATAGGATTGCAAGTTTGATATCCCTGATTTAGGACTCTATATACAAAGTTTCAACTAGATTTAAATAAAAAGGGAAAATACAAAAAATTATTTCTCTAAAAAAATTTACACCAGCCCTACTCTCAACCTTTTTTTTTGCGTCTGTAATATTTTTCGAATGATTGAAGGCGTCACTCCCACAATAGACTGAACTGTGTTTTTTTTTCCTAAATGGCTTTCCACTTTTCCTCCACGCAAATGTGGGCACATTTCCTCTAGAATTCAACTTTCCTCATGCATAACACAGCGTAATTATCCCATTTGCGTATATCCCCAACAATTAGGGAAAAGCGCACGAAACATATATAAATGGGACCCTGAAATTCTCAATTCCAAGAATGCTTCGAATCCCATGGTATTCGAATTCGAGAGATTCAAGATTCGTATGAATCTCAAAAAATTATTTCGTATATAATTATGAATACCTTGACTTCAAATAACAATTTTAGGCATTCGCTAAAAGGAATTATATTGACTTGTGTAGTAAGTTATAAAGACTTCAACAAAATCACCAAAAAAAAATGACAAAATTATTGTACTGTAATTAATTTAGTAAACAAAGTGTTCTGTTTGTTCATGAGGTAAAAGACATGACAAATAAAATATCATTTGTAAATGATACCAAGACTTAATCAACTATTTTTAAATTTAATTTTAAATATTTTTACTTTATCTAAAATTATAAATATATATTTTTAAAAAGTCGAGAATTAGAACTTGAATTTGAGATTCGAAAGAAAATGAAAGATTCGGATTCTAGAAATAAGTAAAGTGTGTTATTTAAATATAATATGGGCTGGTTAATGTGCCCTTTATGAACCAACTAATATCAGTACATAACTAACATCTCTAAAACAGACACAGCAACATTTACATTTTTTGGCTCATGCTGGGAATTATTTTAGCGCCTCGTCTTACTACCCATTCAGATTGTACGATTATTTAGACTACTACAGTAGCCCCATGGCTTCTTTGGTGCTGACTGACAGTTCACAGCTAACTTCTGACAGTCAACATTTAAGTATATACCTAAATTTTGACTGTCAGAAGTGACAGCTGCTAAACACATGTTTTTTGCAGATCATATGGTTCGGCGTAGGAATAAATAATTTGGTCTGGTAGCTTTTCAAAGCCGTCAGCTGTCAGCTGTCAGCTGTCAGTCAGCACCAAAGAAGCCATGGAACTACTGTAACTACGCTAATGTTTTAAGGTATTGGAAAGGTTATATTTAGAGGAAGTGTACCCACATTTGTGCGGAAAACCACATTGGAAAAACCACCCTCTGTACACTCAACCAAGATTCGAACCTCAATCTCCCCATCATCGGCAGTCTAGTCTATTGCGAGAGTAGCGCACTAGACCATGCGGCCACCGAAGCGGGTTATGCTGGTAATTGAACCAGGAACCCTTTAAACCTAGTAGAGAGACGCGCTACCCGACCAAGCTAAAGGCCCAGGACAGACGTGCAGTGAAGCCTATCATTTTAAGTCTAGTGATCACGTGATAAGTTTATTTAAATTGTTTTTTTAATGAGACAGTACTTAGATCTGTTTGTGAGGTAAAATCACGTGCTGAGGATGTTTTACGTGATCAACCGTGCGTGTGAGAAGGTCGCTTTGGTTAACCGGCCAATCATTGGGAGTGTGAGTGACTGAGTGAAGGAATGTCACAATTGGGACATAGGGAACAGAAGTGTCTGAGTGCAGGGGTGTCACACTTTAGATATAGGGAACAGAAGTGTCTTAGTGCAGGGGTGCCACAATTGGGACATAGGGAACAGAAGTGCCATAGTGCAGGGATGTCACACTTGAGATATAGGGAACAGAAGTGTCTGAGTGCAGGGGTGTCACACTTGAGATATAGGAAAAAGAAGTGTCTGAGTGCAGGGGTGTCACACTTGAGATATAGGGAACAGAAGTGTCTGAGTGCAGGGGTGTCACACTTGAGATATAGGGAACAGAAGTGTCTTAGTGCAGGGATGTCACAATTGAGATATAGGGAACAGAAGTGTCAGAGTGCAGGGGTGTCACACTTGAGATATAGGGAACAGAAGTGTCTGAGTGCAACAAGGCCGTAGTCAAGGGGGGGTTTTGGGGGTTCAAACCCCCCCGAAATGTTATGAACAAAAAATATATGGCTTTATTAATAGTTAAAACAATATCAAAATTAAGGTACGAGTACAAATTAGGGGGCTGTGTTACCATAAAAAGAACTTCAGAGAGTTTCTAGAAATGTTCAATATTTTTAACTTTTTCAAGCCTTCGGCAGTTAGGGGGTTGTGTTGCCATAAAAACACTTCAGAGGGCTTCTAGAGGGGTTTAAATATATAAAATTTTCCTAGCTTTTGGCAGTTAGGAGGTTATGTTGCCATAAAAACACTTAAGAGAGCTTCTAGAACTGTTTAATATTTTGAATTTGTCCTAGCCTTCGGCAGTTAGGGGGTATGTCGCCATAAATAAACACTTCAGATATATTCTAGAGGTGCTTATATATATATATATATATACTTCCTAGCTTAAGGAATTTAGGTGGTTATGTTGCCATAATAAACACTTCAGAGAGCTTCTAGAACTGTTTATCATTTATAATTTTTTCTAGCCTCCAGCAATTGGGGGATGTGCCCACCAAACCCCCCCTGAAATCATTGGCTGGCTACGGCCTTGGAGGGCAAGTTTGTCACACTTGTGGTCCAATTAAGGCTTAGTCACAATTAATTACCTTGTAGTAAAACATACCAAAGGAATGACCGTGTCTACGAGGAGATTGATAGAATTTGTTGAAATATCAATCACAAATGCCATCCCATCTACAGTTCACCAGTATTTATTCCTTTTGGTCCTCGGTGGTGCTATGTTGACCTATTCATCCCAGGTCCCAGACAGGGAGACCTGAAGAACCTGTACTCTATCATAGGTACCTGCTCGTCCATCATCGTTACCATCGTGACGTGTCATTCACCTTGTCCCTCACATACACACACACTCGGGGCGCGCATGCGCATCAACGCTGCATAGAAACAAATAGAAGGGTTGGATCTGCGTATTGCATCTAATAATACACACAGCTTGCACATAAATTATTCACCCCATTATAAGCTTTAATAAGCTCGTTATTTTATGAGCTACCTTAAAACAGTTTGGTAGTTAAGGCGGCCGCCTCGGTCAGCGATAAAGTATCAATCGTTGTCAGGCAACATGGTCAGTGTCGTGTACTGGAACTACTTCTCTATTCTGTATCAGACATCTGTGCTGGAGGTCCGGGGCTCAATCCTCGGTCTCGGCACAGATTTATCTGATTGCCAAACCCTTCCTTCACCTCTGACAAGACGTGTATTGATCACAACTTGTGAACGTGTGGAATGCCAGGCCTCTACCGTGGTTCGGATCCCACGTTAAGCTGTAGGTCCTCCATTTCATCTCGCAATCACCCTACCATTACATATTAGCGTAAGTGCGTACAACCCAAACGGGTAGTAATACGTGGTGCTAATAATAATAATCTATTCTGTACGAGATTATACTCGCTTACACCCTTCACCTACAACCACCATTTGTCATGTCTGTAGGAAAGAGGGGAAAGAACACTACGAAACTTCTTATCTCAAGGTAAAGATGAAATATCTTAACAATTATTACTTTATTTGTTAGAGGAAAGCTAAATCTAGAATCTTTTTTCCATCAAGCTTAGTCTCATAGCTCCACAAATATCATTAAAAAGTCTTTGAAAATGAGCTGATGTCACATTCACACACATTTTGTTTCTATTAATAAAACTTGGACTTTAGGGTTGATAAGGAAAAAGAGCCCTTTTGGAATCTTTCGACTTTTATTTTGGCGTGAAATAACGCATCGTAGAAATAAATATTGCGTTTATACCCTTTCACACGAGAGGTATTTTATCTATCGCGCGATGTTTTTGTCACGCGAACCTTTATCCGCGCGATCAATTCTGAAGTTGCTTCCAGACGGGAGGGAAAATCCCGCTTGTTTTCCCATGTTCACTTGTACTTTTGACGTAGTGTACGATACTTCATGTCCTACGACGTAAACCGGTATGTTGTTAGCTACATACTTTTTGCTACACAGAAAGACGAAAAGCAAAAATAGAAGGTGGTTTTGGGTACACCCTATAATTCGTTGTAGATTACTTGAAGGTGGTTTTAGTTTAAATTTTGCTAGACTACGCCGGTATGATAATAAGTTTTTCAAGTATTTTCGCATGTCTGTGGCAACATTTGACGAATTGTTGCATTGTTTGTCACCAAGTTTACTTAAATTTGATACAAATATGAGAAATGCAATCTCACCATCTGAAAAAGTGGCAGTTACTTGTCAAGGTAAGGGACTTTGCTTGTTAACTTGATACACGTAATTATTGAAACGTGCATAAACAACATTTTTGTATCTTAATCATGCACAAACCAGCCATGTTCATTGAAGCCCCAATTTTTATCACTAACTATGGCTATATGAAAGGTTCCAGCTCAAAAGAGCTCCGACAGTGGACTGATCGAATGATTTAATCCCTCTCGTTTGAAAGCATACATTTGACTCAATGCATCTCAAGCTCGATGTGCGGTATTTTCCCCACGCGACTAATAATCTCGTCGCTAGATACAAGCGACTAGTTCTAGACCGGTGGCGCGGGAATTTTACCGCGCGATATTTTATCTCCTTTTGTGAACGCTACTAACATTTGAACCAATTTATCTCAGCATGTGCGACAAAACATCGCGCGATAAAATACCTCTCGTGTGGAAAGGGCACTTAGAGTTGAACGTCTGCGCGGCAATTTATTGCTTACCGAAACGAGATACTTAATAATAACATAATATCTAGTCTAAAGCAGACCGGCCGTTAGTAACACATTCAACCACCAAGCGTTGTAGTCTATACGTGAGTGTGATAAGAGAACTGTAATCTCTGTTATTGCTTTATTGTAACTCATTTGATAATGTTTCTGGTGCTTGGGAGAAATTAAACTGAAGGATAAAATTTGTAATTAAAGGTATCTCGATCGCATTCGTTCCATTTAAATTGATGGAAATATTTTCAAGTAAAAAGAAAATGGATTTTTTTTCTTACAAAATTAAGTGAGAATTTTTCAGGTAAATTTTCCCGAACGGAACATTCCCCATCTTTAGAAATAACCCGTTGATAGCGAAACGGCGCCCGTTAGATAACACTGGATTTCTAGATATCTGCAACGAGTCGAAGCGTTCTGGCAGGTGGGCCCCTTAGTGCCTCGACGGGGAACACAAGCTTTAATGTATGTAATTTAATTGCTCTTTGTTTCTGTGATTATATCCTCGGTACATTGAAAGCTAACAGTGTTTATAAACAGTTTCCTCCTGATTGAAGGTCTCCGGGTCATACCTTCCCCTCCTCCTAAACTTAACCTCCCTACAACTCGCTGACGTAATGAGGCAATACCGATTTGCCGACGTGTACTTAACCAAGAGCTTGCCACATGTCCCTCATGCGTGGGCCAATCATTAACCATATTATACTCCAGTCGATGTACGAATGCGTGCTCTGACTGCTGTCACTACTGACTTTTTGCCTACCTGTGATGTCATGGCAAGCCAAGATAGGATCTCCCATGTTAATGTAGTTATCTTCTATACGGCGAGTTTTAAACATACAACATTGAAACAAAAACAATACTTAAATAATTCTAAAAATGACCCTATATTGTTAAAAAAAAATACGACCTTCTATAAACGGACAGGCCCATTGTCTCACCTTACTTTCACTCATGACATCAGGCCCGTAAACATTACATATCCGACGATAAACTTCCCCGTTAACAAAAACCGCATGACACTACGAACCTCACAACTGGCGGGATTATTCATGACAGCACTCATTTTAAATTACTCTCACAGAACATCGGATGAGGATAAAACTGAAGTAAAGGAATCAACAGAAAGATGATGAGTCAATCTATGCTACTGCGTATGCGTGACCCCGCCTACGAGTCTATTTTGGCGGTCATATCTCAACGTGTCAAAAGTTTTTTTTTTTAACTAATATACAACTCGGGCTAGTTGGTTTATTCAACGAAATGTCCAGTAGGAATCAGGACGTAGATTAAAAAAAGTCCGTGGAAATAAATGAATATCTAGAAAAGGAAACAAGGAAAAGGTAATTTTTAAATACAAGTCAATATTGTCCAGGCGCAAATAGTAGAGTGAGCACGTATACTCGTTAGTGGAAGAGGGGAATTGCTATCGACAGATAAACAAGAGGTCTAGCAGGGTGACCCGCTAATTTACTTCCCTCTCTTTCTATTTAGTACATTTATGTATAAGTGTGATAGTGCTTAGAGAACCTAGGTGTCTCAATTTAAGATGCAACCGTCTTCGCAAAATATCGAAATCTCCAAGTAGGCGATGGCGCTAAACATTAAACACACATATAAAAAAGTAGGGGTGTGCGAAGGCCACTTTTTAAATGCGAAGTGAAGTCGAAGTGAATCTTGAAACTTGCGAAGAAAAGTCGAAGTCGAAGCTACCTAGGATTTTTGTTGTCACTTAACGCTACTTTTAATTTTTAAATTAAATATTTTTCTAGATCTTGTTAGTAACAAGGACCAGGAAAATTTCCTTATTTGTGACCTAAGGACTATATTAATAATTAATGCACACAGGCTTACTGATAAGCTTAGTAAATTATTAATAAAGTTATTAATTTTTACTTACATCGTGTTTATAATATTATTTTGCAAAACTTTACATATGCATGTTTTTTTATCTGCATTTCTTTGATTATAGTAATAATTGTAAATTAATTCTGTTTTCATTTCCCACTTTCCGTATCAGCCATTTTGAATAATAAATAAAATGCGAAGAAGCTATGAAAAACTTCTGAGTCAAAATGCATTTGTAAATTTGTCACAGATAATTCCAAAGAGATAGAATATTAAGGACCAAACATTAGACACGAGCTGGGATGATAGCAAAACTAAAGCGCTTTTCTGCTTCATACCAGTGACCATGGTGTTATTTCTTTATAGGTATTTTTATTTTTTACAAAATTATGTTGGCGATAGTGAATATAATATATTGACATTTACTTACCCGCTTTTGATCCATGCTTACGTTGTGGTGGTTAAATTACTAGTCGGTGTTAAAATTTTGTTTAGTAACGGGTTTAAAATTCTCAAATATTGAAAAATGTAATATTTAATAAGATAAAATTAAATCTTTGATCATTTATCGAAGATTTATCCTTCCTTAGAAATTTTTCGAATATGCGAAGGCAAAGCCGAAGGAGATTTTACCTTCGACTTCGATTTTTCGAAGCTTCGCACACCATTATAAAAAAAGTATTCTATTTATTAGGAAAATGAAAAACGAAATAAAATAATAATAATAATAATTATTATTATAATTACTACTACTACTAGGTTCAATTCAAGTGTTACCAAATAATTTATTAAAGAGACAGGGATGCGCGAGATTATTAAAAACAAGTGCACCCATACTAGCGTGGAGAGAGGGTTGGAAAACTACACTGATGTTGAGCTCCCCCTACACTCTCCCCACCCCTTTACTTTCCTAGTGTATTCGGCCGAGGTTCGAACCTCAACCTGCCTGTCACAGGTAATCCATTTAATTTTGGTCCTAAAGCTTTTTTATCTTAAATAGTAGGTGCAGAGTTAGATTAATATACTCAGCATATTAAACATGTTGACGAATGAATGAATGAACGACTGAATGACTAAATGACTACCCGGTTTTTTGTAGTAAGCCCGTGCTGAGGTGCCTTATTTGGTACTAGAACCTTACTTCTTCTTCTTCTTAAGTCAACAACCCGGATGTTGGTTTGATGGGTTTTATATCCACCCAACGCTGGGCATGCACTCAGCCCTTTGGCTGGCTAGTGATATCCACACCATCTGGTAGAAATCCCATGCGCTAGGGGATCTAAGGGAGTGTAGTGGTACCCCATTGTCCTTCACACTGAATGTCTACGAACGAAAGCGAAAATGCCTACTAATTTTGCCGGGGAAACGTATTTTCACATACCTTCCAGGTGCTTTTTACATGCCACACTCGGCATGGGGTACCGATGGCTTTACTTCCCCTCCGTAGGAAGTTGTGCTACGAATTTTTATCACTCAAGAAAAATCCGTTGAGATCAGCTGGGTTTAAACCCACGAACATCGGCTCCTTGGGTGAGCACTTTACCCCAAGATCACCGAGGTCAACAGAATCTTACTGCATAGTAGTATTCTTGTAGGATTAAAGTCCTTCAAGAACGGGCTTCCTATCAAAACAAGATGGCTACATTCAGGAAGAATATGGAAAACCAGGAAAAGGCAAGAAGATTTATTAAATATATTCGATCAAGAAAAATGGTATATTTAGCTTTCTAGGGAAAAAAAAACGTTTTCGTTGCATCAGATTCACGCACTTTTTTTAAAAATCAAAGCCTATGTAAACGTATTTTTGAGTGCATTTAAAAAATAATTATTTGGAGAAGATTGAGTTTTTTGATATCTTTTTAAATATCTCATTAATAATTCTTGATATAAATTTTAGTCACAATATTTGGATTTTTGGATCAGGGGAAAAAAAAAATCAGGGAATTTTATTTCTGAGATTTTGTGGCTAGCCTGTAAAATTCCCTTATACATCTCATGTGTGTGGATTATGAAAGGGTCGACATTTTATTGTAACGACGAGTACGTTTAGATTAATAAAGCGTGGCTGAGTGTGATGTAAGGTTGAACTTTTGTTTTTTGCTTCTCCTTAGCGCGCAAACTACATTAACCTAATAATATGTCAAAGATGTGCAAGATGATGGCATAACCCATGGCAAATCCTTTTCTCTAGTTAATATTTCGTAATTAAGTCCAAACAAGGAATCGATTAAAACCAACACAAGAATTATCACACATCACGTTTTGGTGGTCTTATATCTATAGGCGTCAGCCTCGCAATAGACTGGACTGCTGAGGACAAGGAGATCGGGGTTCGAATCCTGTTCGGGTGTACTGATGGTGGTTTTTTCCCAAAACTATTTCCACTTTTCCTCCATGCAAATGCGGGTACATTTCACGTAAATCATCATTCATAACGCATTTGCATGTGGAGAAAGTGGGAAACCATTTAAGAAACCCAACCCCTCATAGCACCCGAATGGATCGAACCCCGATCTCCTCGTTATCGGCAGTCTAGTCTATTGCGAGAGTAATGTCATAGACCATGCAGCCACAGGAGCTGGTGTCTGGAAATTGATTTCACCATAAGTCAGTTGGCCTAAAGTCATTTGGACTAAACTTTCGGCCAAATGACGTGTACCCGTGTGGATATGGGGAAATCACGGATGGGTAGTAAGACCCGATGCACAAAACAGCAAACCTTGGCACTAAAACATAAGCCTACTAATATTTTTTTTAAATCTATTTTAAAATAAATACTGCAAAATAAAATGAATGTCTCCCATTAGAGACATGCAGACACAGAAGTCACACAGACACAGAGGAAGGCTCTCCAAACAGACAATAAGGTTCAAAACCTCATCACAAAACCTCCTTCAACTTTGACTCTCCCCCTCCCTCCTCTCAAATCCCCCCTTGAAGGAACAAACAACACATTTTCCCAAGATTTCGATTGTTTGCGTCTCGCAAGAGCTAATGGCATACCCGGGCACACATCAGAACAATGAACACTCCTAGAAATATCCCACACACCAAATTACATATTAAAACTGTTTCGCATTTTGTCAAGATGAGCCTCTCGAGAGGGTTTTCTATATCATTTCTCGGAATATTCAGGTACTTAGTGTTTCGTGTTCTGTAAGATTGTGGGATTCACATTAGGGATGGGTCGTCTTCGACACGTACGCGGGAAATAAACACAAACACACACAAATAAACAAAAGGCAAGAGAAAATATCCAGGTTAATTATCTCTGATATTTAATAGTAAAGGAACTCGCTTCAGTGGCCACATGATCTACGGCGTCACTCTCGCAATAGACTGGACTGCTTTCTGAGGACGGTGATATTGGTGTTCGAAACCAGGTCGAGTGTATGACATTTTTTTCCCCCTAAATGTTTTCCACTCTGTGTCCACACAAATGCGGGCACACTTTCTATAAATCCAACCTTTGTAATTCCTAACCCATTAGTGTATATTGATAGCAAAACGCGGCTAAATAAAATAAAGTAAAGGAGTTTATTTTGTATCGGCGACAAGGTCTAAAAAATATGAGTCTGGCTAATCATTAGTTCCAATGATCAGACACTGAAGACAAACAGCGCTAGTGTCGCTGGTAATACCAGAGTTGTGTTCTTCCAGATTGTGGTAGTACCACTACCAGGCTGGTGTCTGATCTGTCAAAGCAGGTATGAACAAAACAGACGTCCCAAATGGAGAAAGTGATTCACATAGAACTAGTTCTAGAGAGGATTATTTGTCACGTCAACACTCGACCACACCACTCTAATGAAGACTTAATGCTAGGGCGACGACTACAGGTGTAGAAGACCGCCATCTCGAACCCACTCTGGGTCTAAAACAATTGAATATGTGTGTATTTTCATCCTGTTTCCTAGACACCAACCTTCCTATTGGTAGTGAGGAGTGTGAGGAGTGAGGGCGCCACCTGGTTTCCAATAGGCCTTGTTACATGACGTGCCTTAAGCTTGGTTCACACGTTCGCTGAAAATTGAGAGCATAATCCGCTCGACTGGTGCAGAAATTCAAACGATAGCGGGAATATATGTAGGCCCATAATATCTTGCGATAAAAACTAAAAAAAAAGCTAATTAATATTATTTTGTACAAAAAAAGAGCATTTACATCACTGTCGAGATGTAGGGGGACTAACTAGTACACCATGATTTTGGTAGTTATTCCGTTCTGGAAGGTCTTATTTCGTACCGGAATCCTGCGGTATAGTAGTATTTTGGTAGAATTAAAGGCCTCCCAGAATGGAACAAAATCAGGGTATAAATATGGTATATCTAGTAGTAACTAGTAGCGGAGCGTGTTTCATTTCCAAAAGAGAGGAAAATGACTCTTTAGCCTTCTCTTTTCCATCCCCACTACAATACCGCCTCCCTGCGCAGTAGAGTTTCATGTCCAACCTCACAAAGGATCAGTAATAAAACAGTGCATTGATAAATAACCCTCAACATATCTTGCTCACTAGTAAGCATAATATTTTTAACTATTCTTTCTACGTATCCAAAATAATCATGGAAATCAGAATTGTAATTTGAATGACTATCTCATTTTAAAGAGAGATGTAGACCTAATATAATTTGTATAGCAATATTTTAATTGAGTCATGGATTGGTGGCGGTGCCTTCTATTTGAAAGAATATCCTCACTCTACGTTATATCTTATGGTAGTGGCAGTGCGGAACCTTTAAAACCACTAAATTATTATTATTATTATTATTAGCACCGCGTCTTACTACCCGTTCGGGTTGTACGCACTTACGCTAATGTGTAATGGTAGGGTGATTGTGATATGAAATGGAGGACCTACAGTTTAACGTGGAATCCGAACCACGGTGGAGGCCTGGCATTCCACACATTCACAAGTTGTGATTAATACACATCTTGTCAGAGGTGAAGGAAGGGTTTGGTATTCAGATAAATCTGTGCTAGGATCGAGGATTGAACCCCGGACCCCAGCACAGAAGTCTGACACCTTACCCCTAGACCACCAGGTCACCCATTAAAACCACTAAAACAATTCTTCAATTACATCAGAAGGTTCTGTTGTGAACTTTTTAAAAAAATGACTTTATTTGTTTTAGAAAGTTTCGATCATTTAATTTGTCGTCCCACTGGGTGGCTGGCTCTGAGATGGAGGTAATTACTCCGGTTTTGGCTTGAGGCTTGTTAGAAGAGTTCCGTCAATTACTGCGGTGGTTCTTAACCTTTTAATACGCGCGGCCCCCTAAATATCCCAAAATATTTTCGCGAACCCCTAGTTTCTACTAACATATTATTCGTTAAGATATATTCTAAAATAGTGGCGTTGTTAACTGATTATAATAACAAACAAATAAAAAAACTAAATTAAATTACCTAAATGCATTAAATGGGACCTCTGTTTTTGAACACTTTCCACTAATTTGTATATTCTTGTTTCAATTGTATTACCTAATTGCTAATCGCATGCAGGATTCTATTCGTAGTAGACTTCGCTTCTTCGTTTTAATAATTTACCATTGTGGAAAACTCCTTTTCACATAAATAATTAGAAACAAAGGACAGCAAATTTTAAATGGCGGTGGTAAACAGATGGGAATTATATGTACTATCCGTGATTTATATTATACGTGCTTCCCCTCCATTACCCCGAAAAATCGAGAATCTACTGTACTTACATGCTTACGATCATTGAATTATTTATTCCAAAACGTAAAATTTAAGATAATTGACTTCAGTAATAAGCAAATAACGTTTTAAATTGTTTTTCCGAAGCCTCCCCAAAAACCTTTCGCGGCCCCCCGGTTAGTAATCGCTGAGTTACTGGCTGACTCCCGGTGTCTTCTTGGCTGGGACTAAGTGGGCTTAGTGCATCTTTTGTATCCTCTGATCCTTTTGGCTGGTGTATGGGTTCAGATGCGGCGGGAGAACTGGTAGGCTTCGGGTGGAGTAGTTATGGGCCTTAGGGTATAGGTAGGCCTGTTCCGAGTGGATGCGGGAGAGGGGGTTCTGGTGGTGGAAGGAGTCGAGAGAGAGATGAGAGTTTCGAGGCTCATTTTGTCTTGGAAGGGTGAAATACTGGGGTGACCCTGGTGGGAACGGAGGGGGAGTCGGATTCCTTAGTCTAGGAGACGTGAAGGAGATAGCTTGGGTAGGTCCTGGAGTAGTGAAGAAGATAGATTAAGTAGGTCCCTGAGTAGTGACGAAGATAGATTGGGTAGGTCCCTGAGTAGTGAAGATAAATTGGGTAGGTCCTAGAGTAGTGAAGAAGATAGATTGGGTAGGTCCCAGAGTAGTGAAGAAGATAGATTGGGTAGGTCCCGGAGTAGTTACGAAGATAGATTGGGTAGGTCCCTGAGTAGTGACGAAGATAGATTGGGTAGATCCCGGAGTAGTGACGATCATAAATTGAGTAGGTCCCAGAGTAGTGAAGAAGATAGCTTGGGTAGGTCCCGGAGTAGTGAAGAAGATAGATTAAGTAGGTCCCTGAGTAGTGAAGAAGATAGGTTGGGTAGGTCCCAGAGTAGTGAAGAAAATAGATTGAGTAGGTCCCAGAGTTGTGAAGAAGATAGATTGGGTAGGTCCCAGAGTAGTGAAGAAGATAGATTGGGTAGGTCCCAGAGTAGTGAAGAAGATAGATTGGGTAGATCCCGGAGTAGTGACGAAGATAAATTGGGTAGGTATCCCAGAGTAGTGAAGAAGATAGATTGGGTAGCACCCGGAGTAGTGAAGAAGATAGATTGGGTAGGTCCCGGAGTAGTGATGAAGATAGATTGGGTAGGACCCGGAGTAGTGAAGAAGATAGATTGGGTAGGTCCCAGAGTAGTGAAGAAGATAAATTGGGTAGGTCCCAGAGTAGTGAAGAAGATAGATTGGGTAGGTCCCGGAGTAGTGAAGCATTCTGGGTGTTGTGGAACCGCTTTAAGTCTCCATTTTTCCCGACCACTGGGTATAACATATTAATATGATGTGAGAAGGAGGAGATTGGACGGGTGGGCAGAGGAAGTCCAGCCTCTGATCGTGGTGGACGGATAAGAAGAGGTGGTCCGGCGAGAAAATAGATATTTTGTTGAGGTAGAGAAAAGACACACACGCATATAACTAGAACTGGTGTTTATTCCTCAAGACCAGGAAATTTCACTTTTTCATTTATTTATTTTTAAATTAGAAAACTTAACTTGATCGCCCATATGTAGCTGATGATATCCGCACGTCCATAACAGATTCTGCCTTAAAATATTAGTGAAGAATGACCCTTGGTTCTTGGCACAGGATTACTCCTGGCTGTCTAGCTCAGTGATAAAAGCGTTGGCGTACTAAGCCAAAGGTCTCTGGTTCGATTTCATTGCCCAGGTATAATTTTTTAATATAAATAACATTAAATTGTAGGGTTTTTATTCCGATAGGGACACGTTAATACCTTTCACCTCCATTTGGAAATAACACATAGGTGGGCACGCAGGCTAAGACACCAACCTCATATGGTCTAAATTTTCGGTGATGGGGAGATCGGGGTTCGAATCCTTAGTGAGCTTAGACTACTGAGGATGGTTTTCCGTTAATAATTTCCCTCACTTTCTTCAAGCTAATGCGGGTGCATTCCTTTTTATTTTATCATTGTGTCTTACTACCTGTTCAGGTTATACACATATATCATTATTTTAATGGGGTAGGGATGAGGAAGGAAGCATTTTAAAGATAATATACGCGCATTTGCTTGGAAGGAGAGGGAGAAACCATCTAGGAAAAGCCACTTTCAGTAGACCCGACCGGGATTCGAATCCCGATCTTACCTTCTTTAGCAGGCCAGTCTAACACGAGAGTGACGCCTTAGACCATTCGGTCACTGAAGCGGGTTTACATTCCCTGTTCCGCATCCCTTTACCATTAGTGTAAACATGTGGATACTACTGACAGGTAGTAAGACGCGGCGCACATAAACAAATTGCGAATACGATCAAAACATGTTATATCAGCTGTACACTTTCGCCGGTAATGAAGGGAACATGTGTTTTCACACATTTTTTTGGAGACGGTGAAACCGAATAGCATGTCGCAGGATCATTAATCTAATATTTAATTCAAATCCTTGCGTAGGCCGCCATTGTGAAACGCCGAACTTTGAGCTCTTTGGGAAAAGAAGAGAAACACACCAATTTGCCGACCTGACACGACACGTGGGTACTAGCCAGCAACGCCCCTCACCACCTCGTTAAATAGTTTCAACTCCCTTGATGAACAGTTCTCAGAAATTCAGGAAGTGAAACAAATATAAGCTGGTGCTCAATAAAGATGGAGGCGGCGGATTTGTAATAAGAGAAAATATGGAATTGAAACATTGATGGGACCCCTGCCTATGGTCACGCCGACAATATCGTCAGTCACATCTAGTCTGATTTAACTGTTAAAGCGGTTATAGTTCTTACTGAGATTCCCTGACAACCAGCCCGACCAAATCAGGTGCTACCTACAGACTTAGTGTCTGATTTCATCAGTTGTTGATTTTTTCTCTAAAAGACACACGCATCTTGCCTCCTATATTATCCAAACATCAAAAAGTTGGACTCACGCTAATAGCATCATTAGGGATTAATTCCAGAAAAAGAAAAATGTGAGCTAAAAAATGGCTAATTGAACGATAAAAATGCAGTCATATGATATTACTACCTACGTACACACTACTAATCGCGACTGTGTTTGTAGTACAACTTACACGCTGAATCACCCTACAACACTACAGACGACACGATTTGGTCGGACGCTCGTGCGATTGGATGCGCTGGTCGTCCGACATCACCCGACATGAAATAGGAGAATTTTTGTCGGGTGACAGACCTACCTACACACGACCCGATATTGTGCCTGATCTGACCAAATCGGGTCGTCTGTAGGGCCCTTAACTGTGGATTCAGACTTGGAAAGTGGTCACGTGACGAGCTCTAGACCAATCACAATAAATGGGCGCGAACTGCGTTGGACGTTTTGTACTATTATTAGAGACAATTTCGGTTCTGTCCGCGCGTGGAAGTACAAACCAAATTTCAAAACCAACCAATCGACTCAAACAGTGCGTAAGAGCCTAAGCCAATAAATCAATCAGTGTGCATGCGCTTACAAAGTAAGATATAAGAAGACAGCTGCGTCAACTTTTGGGAAATTATTCTAAATAACTCGTTAAATAAAAAGCGTGTGTGCCTTTCTCATTTTGGGTTGATTTGTTTCATTACATAACACAATCATTTTGAACATTCATCGTGACAATGATCTAAAATATCTGTTTACCCACTAGACAGTTAAATATATTGATACCAAGCTGTTTAAAGTTGTGTTGAAACATACATTTCTGCTAGCGTGTGAATTGCTGCGTCCATCGAGAAGATTCTGCTCTCAATTTTTGGCGAATGTGTAAATAAAGCGTTTCTTCTTGATGTGGTTTTCTGTATTCTACTTTAAAAAAACACAGTTGCATTGAGATTAGTCAAAACATTCTACCACGATAAAAAAAATACTAACAGTACTGTAAAAATAATTATTCTAAAATGGAAAAAATATTCAAATGAATCCAAATTCACTATCGTTAAGTGAGAAAGTCAAATCTCTTTAACCCTTTAGATTATTTTTATTATTATTATTATTATTATTATTTGCACTGTGTCTTACTACCCGTACGGGTTATACGCACTTACGCTAATGTGTAATGGTAGGGTGTTTGTTAGATGAAATGGAGGACCTACAGTTTAACGTGGAATCCGAACCACGGTGGAGGCCTGGAATTCCACACATTCACAAGTTGTAGATTAATACACGTCTTGTCAGAGGTGGAGGAAAGGTTTGGCAATCAGATAAATTTGTGCCGGGACCTAGGATTGAGCCCCGAACCCCCAGCACAGAAGTCAGACACCTTACCCCTAGACCACCAGGTCACCTTCAACCCTTTAGAGTTTGCCCCCATGACTTTACAAACTGTGTACCTTCTTCGTCGATGGTTCTTCGCAAAGTCATCCTTGGCCCGCCCCGACGTCTACGTCCTAGTGATTTCCAGTCAGGAACTTCTCTTGAGACGTTATCCTGATCTGGCCTGCATAAATGTAGTCACTAGGCTGATGTGCTCCTAACCGTTAAATTTCAAATTTCTGTTGCAGTTTTAGTGAAAAAAACACACATGAGTTTTAATAAAGAATCTACTTTATTTATTTAAATTAATCACTTTAACACAAACTAGAATAAATACACATACACGCTAAAACAAAATACAAACCATCTTTATCGAATCGCGGGGTCGCTCAAACTGGCCCGATTAGCTACTGTTGAGCTCGCGGTGGGATGATTTTGAGAGATATCTTCCCCTAGACGAAGGGGCTTATCTGAGACGGGCTGTCCCATATAAGATTATATTTAGTCATTGGAGTCTCGAGCTCTGGTACAGTCGCATGACGATTGGAGCGAGGTATGAATCATCTTGGGACTAAAATACTGTATAACGAATCGAATAATTAACTGTGTGTAGAGAATGGTGCTCCACTTCATATTAATATATTTTTACAAAAATCTTATGAAATAAAAAGAATTTTTTTTTATGTTCAAAATATGTTGGTGGGTCCAGGCTCCTGTGGCCCCTATGGACGGGCTACAGTAGACCCATTATGTACCTTAGTAATTTTTTGACGAACATCTGCAGTCTCTGGGTTGTTTTCAATGTCTCTCACCCGTAGTCGATGACCGACTTCACATTGATCTGAAATACCCACAGATTGATCTTTATTCTTAACTCTCCGGAGCTCCATAGTGGTCTCGAGCTGATAAATGCTCGTCTAGCTTTATTGATCCGGCTCTTGATGTCTTCCGCTGTCCCTCCATCAGCGGTGATGGTGCTCTCCAGATAGCAGAACTCGCCTTCCTCCTAGATGATCTGATTTCCTCTCAACTTCACTACCTTGTATAAAGTCTCCAGGCTACACCACATCACGATGCGACGCTTGAGCTGCACTATCCCTGGGGGAACACGAGCTCTTAAGGTCGCCACCTACTTTAGGGCTAAGATATTCATCCTGCTATATTTATTTTTGGAATGACAGTTGGAATCTCCAAAATCACTCAAACAATCACCGATTATCTCAGAATATTTTGTGGCGGCCCTTTTAAAATTTATTTTTTTATGTTTAAGGGAGGCTAGATTTACGTTTCTAATCATTTACCTTGATCACCAAACTGAGGCATTTCACGCGAAACGTCCTTGAAAATGAGTTGGTTTAACATTTTTTTGAGTTGATACTTTTCTGATGGCTACATTTTGAAATAGCAAACAGCTTTTTTAATAACGATGAATTTCTGGACGTCTGCAAATTATCTCAGGGCTCTGACATGTGGAACCCTTAAATAGTTTGTGTGGAAACTTTATTATCCTGATTAAAGTAGGAAGGAGATAGGTCAAATTTTGAGAAAATGTATTTTAATGTGCTTGGAATGAGATGGTGGTAAAACGTTTTAGGAAAATATATCCGGCTGGAGATTCGAACATCTTATCTCCTGCATCACTGGAAAATCAGACAAGATGAGAGATACGCCTTTTGGCTGCGTTTAACAACCGGTGCGGCTAGAATTAAATTACAATGCTCGCGTTTCATCTTCTTTGACTTGTGAGCTAGGTTTTTCTAAGAGCTAGGTTTTTCTAAGAGCTCGGTTTATTTATTTTATTTTTAACAACATACCGCAACAAACGTTAGTACACGTGGAGTTAAAAAAAAAAACAACGGACAGTCGGTGGCTTACCGTTACCAGGACATTAATTTGTGCCTCGTAATGTACCGGGGGCCGACGATGACGTCACGAGAGATGTGTCACAGGGCGAGGATTCTTGATGAAGGACTTAGACCAGGATTTCAAGATGTCGCACGAACGACACGACGTCCTGGGACGAGATGTTTACACCGGAGTATTAGTGCGGAAAGTCGGACTTGCGGTTGAAGTACTAGTCCGAGAAACATGTTTTAAATGTACAGTCTCATTTTATAAACACTAGACGCTGTGACTGATGTCAAAAGCACACATTTTTAGAAATACGAGAGTTGGAAGAAATCCGTGCCGCGTCATTAGTAGTTTTTTTTTGTCACCGCGTCTTACTACCCATTCGGGCTTTACGCATATGTACTAATTACACTAATGTTTTAGGGATAAAGGTTGGATTTAGATGACGTGTAACTGCATTTGTATACAGAAATAGTGGAAAAACATTTAGGATAAAAACACCCTCATTACACAAGACCAGGATTTGATCTTCATTCTCCCCGTCATTTGCAGTCCAGACTATTGCGAAAGTGACGCCTTGAACCATGCGGACACCGAAGTGCTATGGTTTATCCATGTTGTATGGAATGGTTAATATCACTATTAAACGCTATTAACATATTAGTAGACTAAGGGGTAAGTAAATCATTAATTCAAACCAACCTAACTTGATTACGCCAAACGCGAATATTACACGTTGATCCTTTCGCGGATTCAAACCACAGTATTTTATTATGAAGCTCATCCATCTGGACCTTGTAAAAAAAGTTCATCATTATTCAACTGTTTTAACAGTAGCATCAGTCTGGACTCGATCCAATGTCTTCTAGAACTGTAGACCCGCCCCTGCCATGAAAACTGGTTGTAACAGAAGTCCATCACCACCTCACAGCAGCGTATCTTGTTTTTTTTATACACGGCTGACCACTGGCTTTTACCTCTTCACTGTGACCGCAACCAATGACAGGGACTGTGCAAAAAACAACAAAACCTTACAGATATCACATACTCTCAGGTCCACACCATCAGATGAAGTCGAGGTGTAAGGACCACAGCAGGTTGAATCAACAAAACCTTACAGATCTCACATACTCTCAGGTCCACACCATCAGATGAAGTCGAGGTGTAAGGACCACAGCAGGTTGAATCAACAAAACCTTACAGATCTCACATACTCTCAGGTCCACACCATCAGATGAAGTCGAGGTGTAAGGACCACAGCAGGTTGAATCAACAAAACCTCACAGAGATATAATCATCTCTGCAATTACAGGACTGCTCAAGTATATGCCTGAGTTGGGGTATCAAAGCTATTTATTTATTTGTAAAAAATCTTCCTGCCAAGATATAGCTTAAACAAAAGTCCGTAGAATCAAGTGTAAATAAAGAATAGGAAAAAAACAGACCGTTAATTTTAAAACGCAAATCAATTCTATCCAGGAGCAAATAGTAGCATGTGTTTATACTCGTCAGGAAAAGAGGGGAAGGGCAATCAGCAGCTAAACAAGAGGCCTGGCAGAAACGAACTGCTCATTTTCTTCCCTCTCCTTTTATTTCGTTCATTGGCATCTAAGTGTGATAGTGTTTGCTAAAGTGTGACAACATTAGATGCAGCCCACCTCGCAAAACAGTTTCGAATTCCTCAAATAGGTAAATTCGTTTAATGGTACAATCCGTGGGTTTATAAAACCAACATTTGAGTGTCTTACTCAAGAAATCTTCCGTTAACTCCGTCTGAAGAAGACTCGGTTAACGGCCACATTCCTTCAACGTCGTCAGCAAAAGTCGAGCACCAACCGTTGTATTCTCCCCCCTCGCTGTAACAGGTGTGGAATACGTTACTGCAGGTGACGCCTGTGTGTCCCCCTCTCCGCCCCAGGTCCTCACAAGCCACCCAGTAACCCAGTACTACGCCCACCCAATGACGGGAAGAACTGCCTCAGCCCCTCGGGTTACGGGCCTGGATGGGACATATCGACCGTGACACCGTAACCGAGAATAGGATAGCCGGGCTCTGTGGGTGGATTGTTACACCCTATCTATGACAGGAGAGGTGTTAGCTGACAGCTAGCAGAATGTTCTTTATTGCACACATCGGGTCAATGTCACTAGTGATAACCTATTCGGAAATTTTATTTTTAGCACCCTGTCTTACTACCCGTTCAGGTTATACGCTTAAGTACTAGTTACTCTAATGGGTTAGTAATTGGTAAGGTTGAATTTAGAGGAAGTGAACCCACATTTGTGTGGAGGGAGAGTGGAAAACCATTCGGGAAAAACCACCCCCAGTTCACCCGACCGAGATTCGAACCTCGATCTCACCGTCCTCAGCAGTCTGGCTCAACAACAACCAGCGCGTTAGCCAACTACGCCACCGAGGTAGGTCTCTGTACAGTACACACGGCCCCAGGATTCTCCACTATCACTAGGAAACCATACCAGAGGATGCGGACACCTTTGACAGCGTGACCACCGATGTGGGTTTCTCAGGACTCGAAAGAATCCAGATCACGATCGGTTAACCGGGAAATCAGTTACAAGATACCGCTCGAACCAGAAAACGTACCGAAACGCGGGTACCGGCATTCTTAATTTGACAACAGACCCCGGACGGGTAGTAAGACGTGGAGCACCAAAAAATAATTGCTATTACATTTGTTATAGTCCAACACCTCAGCTTAGTTGGTAGCGTGTCTGTCTATTAAGTTAAAGGTCCTGGGTTTAATTCCTCGCATGGCCGAAAAAATGTATCGTTGGTGAAATGTGGGTTTACCCTTTCAACCCTTTCATAGTGATGAATTAACGGCCGGGGGGGGGCTGAGTGTTGTGTTTGTTATAGATTTGAGTTAGTTTATAAGTCGTGTGATGATATTCTCAGTCGGTTTAGAAAGTGCACATTAAATATCTCAAATAACTAAAATCATTATTATATTTGTTGGTTACGGCTATAGCTGCATTTAAATATCATATTCTTTAAATTTAAAAATTACACCTGTACACGGTAATCAAACCCGGAACGTTTGGCTTAGTACGCCAATGCTCTAACCACTGAGCTATCCAGTGGTGTAATAGTAATTGTTAAAAAGAAAAGTAATGCCCCCTCTTACCAAAGACCCAAGGCCCTATTCACACAGTATTGCCAACTTCCTGTGCGCCACGCAGCGCGCCAAACTACGCACACCTTAAACTTAAATGGACCGTGTCGACATTTGGAACTAGATCTCAGATATGAACTCAACAATCCGACAGGATATGCCGTAACGACCACGCCCATATCAAACTGTCACAATACTCTTATGGATCCAGCCTGAAAGAAGAAAGGATCGTATGCACTTTAGCAACACTAGCGCGGTGACCGGAAATAGCTGTGTACTATATTCGCGGGTTTTATTTTTACACAACATTGTTTTATTGATGTGAAGCGTGGGTTTGTCAGGAGAAACACAAGAGCAAGATGAATGTGGTTGGAATGAGATATCTAAGAAATGGTTGTGAGAAAACTCTTATGGAAAGAGTCAGTGATGAATGGGCGCTGAAGGAGTGTGATTTGAAAGGGAATCCAATAGGTCACTGTGAAAGAAGCGTCCTACGTTGGTTTGGGCATGTTGAGAGGATGAGTTTGGGTAGAGAGAGGAAGCAAACATATGAAGGTAGATTGTGTGGATCAAAAGCAAGAGGTAGGCCATGACTCGGTGTATGGATGTTGTTGAAGCGAAGGGAGTATGCAAGGATAGGAAAGTGTGGAGAAAGTTAGAGAGGATCGAATAAGTACGGAGTTGTTTTTAGAGATGCATGCACAGTTTCTTGCCTACCCCTTAAGGGAAAGGCGTGATTAGGTATGTATGTATGTATTGTAAGAGCAACATTATTTAAAGGTTTATCCTGGCAAGAGGTTAACCCACGCTTGTACATTTCCTTGGAAGTCAAGAGTGTTGGGTTGCCATCCTGCTGAGAATAGCATATATCT
>CABFWB010001951.1:79372-96624 GCA_902151455.1 Timema bartmani
CTCCGACAAACCAAACTAGACGAGCCTGACATTTAGACCACGTGATCACAGAAACGGGTAAAGAAATTTACTAAACTATTTTTTTTAATTAGAAAAATCAATGATTAAAATACCATCGAGATGCAAACTAAACACCTTCTTGCGATAAAATATTGGGGAACACATAGTTATAGTTATTTTTTAAATTGATTTGATATTATTTAAGGTGCACTCTCTGAACTGACTAACTATATCAGCACGCGAGAATTTCTATGAGCGAGAGCGATAGGATCTATCAATTTTGCCGGCAAAGGTATTTTCACATACCTTACAGGGTTCTTTTGCATCCCGCAATCGACATGAGACTGACGGCTTTACTGTCCCTCCGAAGGAAGTTGTGCTACGGATTTATATTACTCAAGAAAAATCTGTCGACCACGGCTGAGCATTTATAATAAACTAGCAAAAGTACAGGGCGTTTCCCGGGGTAACCACGCAGCTCTTCTTTGCTTCAAACAAAAAAATAATCCTCATTTTATTTCTTCTGTTCCAGTTTTTAATAAATATAAAAAAATATATTCAAAAAGTTAAAATTTCAACTTGAAGGTGCATATGTTTGTGTACAAGGGCTACTAATTTTGAAACTTTCAGCCCTTTGCATACGGTAGTTACCGCGCAACGTTCACGACAGACAAACTCTTCAATTTATTGATAGGCTATATATTTAACCTAGAACAGCTTTCACTGTCTTATTAACATGTCCTCACAAGTAGAACTAAATGTTTACCTCATGTGAGATTAACAGAGAGACATCAAACTTTGACTTCATACAATAACAACAAACTAGACCATCGGATTACGCGTTAAAAAAACCACTTCTAGAACTGATTGGACGGCGAATAAAGAATGTAAGTTGAAACAGGAAACCAGAACTTCCAGTCCCGAAGACGTGAAACATTTCCTCCTCGGCGCGAGTCGGCTTGATGTGTCGACCTTGTTCGAAAGTTGATACCCGTTAATAATAATTAGTATCATTATGGCGGGCTGGTTTTACCGTCGTATGGACAGGGGCAGGTATATGCTCCTCACTATTGCCATAAAGTAGTTATACTTATTCTTCGGTGGCGGCATGGTCTAAGGCGTTACTCTCGCAATAGACTATACTGCTGACGGCAGGGAGATCTGGATTTGAAACCCGGTTGGGTGTAATTGGGGTGTTTTTTCCCTAAATTGTGTTACACTCTCCCTCCACGCAAATGCTGGTACATTTCCTCTAAATTCGACCTTATTCATCCCTAGCTCATTAGTGTAATTAGTACATACGCGTATAACCTGAACAGGTGGTAAGACGTGGTTCTAAACAAAATTAATAATTAAACATCCTTAGTTACTATCGCTTTGAAACTTAATTTCATTTTAAAGTTTCAACCGTTACGTGGGAAACACATCCACTGATAGACCCTCATCTCTAGAAAGTACCACAAACGGCTTATGTTTATTTAGCCCTGTGTAGCACACGCTGAGTCGTCCAATGAACCAGTCGAGTGACAGTCTTACCACCGTAAAGAATCTGTCGGAGAACTGATTTGTAACAGTGGTTCGATTCTCACTTTCCCTCGCGAATAATATCCGGGATTTGCTTCATATTTCATTGACTACAACTCTAGGAAGATTGTTGACCCCGCCGGGTGTAGGGTATCATCTCTGTAGGATGGGGTAGAGATGGGGATGGTAAGATTTGCGAGTTAAGGGCAGTATTTCTTGCAGTTTTTTGTAGCAAAAGATTTGTCGCCAAAATAAATAAAATATTTCTCCAGTAGAATCATAGAGTTTAGTTTTGTTCACATTGAGATATCAACATTTGTTGAAAATCTGTCATGAACAAAGCGGCATTAGATGAGAAACTTTCTAAACGAAGATAAAAAGTTGTCATTAAATTACAGGACACCCTCGACAGACATTTAACAACTGTTATTATCACCATGTGGAGAAAATTAAGCTCCATGTTTCTACTGATTTATTTTGACCAAAATAATATGTTGATATAAAAACTGCAAAAACTCGCCATCCCTACACTTCCACCTTAAAATTAAGCCGTTAGTAGCCATGTTGTTAAAAGTAATAATTTAACTAAACACAACAACAAAAATGCCACCATCTTCATTCTACGCTACCAAGCAGTTCTATTCGGCGTGAAGTAGAGTGAAGACGTATATTTAACGATCTTGCTAAACCTGATGTTAAACGGATCCAGATAGAAACGGGTGTAGCCATGGAGTCAACTTCTAGTCTCAATCAACCTCGCAATGAGCCTAACTGTGGAGTCACAAGTTCAATTAAAAACAGGAGCACGACAACCCACATAGGTGGTCGCGTGGGCTAAGGCATCACTCTCGCATGTAGACTGAGTTGTCAATGACTGGAATATTGTAGTGATTAGTGCCATTGCCTAGTGTACTGAGGAAGTTTCCTTTTTGAAAATGGTTTCCCACTCTACCTCCACGCAACTGTGGGTCACACTAAATGTGAGTTCTACCTTCCTCATCCCTACCTCGTTAGTGTAACTCGAACAGTTGATAACACGTGGTGCAGAAGAGAAACATGCTCATGAAACGAACTCTAAACCAATATCGCGATTTCAGCATGATCCGCTCTGTCCACTTGACGCGAGTTGAAATAGTTTCAACCTCTTCCATTCTGCACCACAACGCTCTGTTTGTGTGGGAGAACTGTCGTTCACAATCAACTGACCCTATTCAGAGTGCATGTGTGGTTTAACTAAACAGAAGCCAACCACCTCATCGGGTACGATGAAAAGAATGAGGATGTTGGAGAACATCAGATAGTAGAGGAAACAAAGGTAAGATGGTATGGTCATGTAATGAAGATGTTAGAGAACATGAAATAGTAGAGGAAGCAAGGGTGAGATGGTATGATCGTGTAATGAGGATGTTGGAGTGCATGAGATAGTAGAGGAAGCAAGGGTGAGATGGTATGGACATTTAATGAGGATGTTGGAGTACATGAGATAGTAGAGGAAGCAAGACTGAGATGGTATGGTTATGTAATGAGGACGGAAAAGGAAAGAATACCAAAGATAATGGCGTGTATGAAGCATGTAGGAAAAAGACCTCAAAGGAGACCAAGAAAGAGATGGGAGGAGCAGATAACAGCAAGTGTGCAAGTGAGAATGATGATGATTACTATAAAGCTCATTCGAATGACATCCGTTCTTAGATGCAAAGAGATAGGGTAACATGCAAGGAGCGTACTGTTGTCATTCGAATGAACTTCATGGGCTCACCCCTTAGTCCACATGCGAAAATATAGTTCACCAAACATATCTGAGACCGTGTGACTTGCTACGCCCTTCAAACAGTTTATTACGTGTATTTTCGGCAAAGATGTGAGTCAAACTCTCAGTCTCGGCTCGCTTCTGTCCATCAGGTGGATTGTTTGAAAATGCCAAGAACAATGGCCACGTTCTCGTGACAAATAATTAGTTTTCAAGTAGTTTTAGGAAAAGGTTTTTTCCATGGTCAATAGATAGACTGTGGTCAGAGAAAAAATGTGTATATGTTTGGTTTCAAACAACCTTTTAATTATTTTTTTGGCCTCGTTTAGCTTGTATTTTGTTTTGTTTTATTGGACAGTGAATGTTTACTAGAAATATTAATTGTTATTTCTGTAAGGGGAGAGCTTGCAATAAAAAGGGTAAGTTTCAATTTTTTTCTACATTTTAGGATTTAGTTTGGATTTATGGGAAGAATAAAATTATAACTAAGAATCAATTGGTGTAAATGATCGTCTCAATGGTTTAGTGGCCGGAGTTTCTGACTACAGATCCAGAGGTCCCGGGGTTCAATCCCTAGCGCTTCCAGTTTTTTTTTTGTGAACGGGCTCAAACTCGGCCTTGGAGGCTCCATAGAGGCTCTTTATATGTCCCGACGAGATGAGTTGATGTTGATAGTGAATATAAGGGTGATAGTGAGTATGAGGGTGTAGAACCAGTGGAAGCTCTTAAACCTAAATTAAGCCTAACTAACCAAACCCCGGTGACCATTGGGGTATTTATTTGGCACCAGCCAGGAATCGAACCCGGAACCCCTAGGTTAGTAGGCAAGTACACTAACAACTATACCACGGAGCCGGTTTCCACATGGTGATATCAAATTTGTTGAATATCTGTCATGAGCATAACAGCATTAGATGAGAAACATTTTAAATTAGGACAAAAAGTTGTCATTGAATTCCAGGACATCCTTGACTGATATTCAACAACTGTTGATGTCACCACGTGAAGGAAATTAAACTCTATGTTTCTACTAGAGCTTTATTTGATTTAACTTGACAAAAAAAAAGTTTTGATTAAAAAAACACGCAAAAACACATACCTTTTCTCGCGCCTCCTAAACTCCCACCTTAATAATTCCCCCCACCTGAAAAAAATTCAGGGGAAAACAGCATAGAAATGGTTTGGTACTACAACCCTCAGTACCACATCGCGTGCAAGTGTCAACCTACTCGGCGTGTCCTAACTCTGCGTGCCATCTCAGAGGAGTCTTAAAAAACACTGGTTCCCGCTTTAAGTTCTCAACCCTAATAACTTTCTCAGGATCCCACGTGAGTTCAAGGTCATCTGGCGATGCTAATGGTCCTTCCAGGGTCCCTAACTTGGCTGGCTCCAAGACGTGGGAGCGTTGTTACCCGAACCCGACGAGGTAAGAAGGAAATTAGACAAGGCAGTTCCTTTTATCAGTAGCTGTTGATCTTCCTCGATGATGAGGCGTTACCCACGTTGAAGATGGGCGTAAGTAGCGTCGGTAAGGTGACTTGGGGATCTTGGGGGACTCCCCGTTAGCTTAAGGTGCTAGAATAGTTGATAATACATTTCTAAATGCCAGAAACCAAATGAATTTATAAAGTTCCTGGGTGGAGCTGCCAGGCAGTAGGAAAACAAACAGGGGAAGAAGAAAATACAAATGACAATACAATGTTTGTTGTGACCCCTCCTATTAAATGACATCATTCTATTCACAAAGATCCATTCTACGCTCCTATACCAGTGTGTTGTGACCCTCCTATTAAAATGACATCATTCTATTCACAAAGATCCATTCTACGCTCCTATAGCAGTTACCTTTCGTTTCCTGGGAATTTAGCTCTATTATCAACAGAAATATGTGGGTTTTTGTTCTTTTCAGAGGGAAAATATCAACTTTTAAACTCTGTTTATAAGTCCATATAATTTATAAAGCGATATAAAATAGTTTTATTTTCATTCCAGTAAACAACAAACTCATTAACTGTTAAAGGTTTTATTCATATTTAACCTAAGTGCAACATACAATTTGCAATATATCGTATCGGCTACCTATGCCACCCCCCTTAAGTCTTCTGACTGCGGTATTTTTTATGGCAGTTTTTTTTAGCACCAAGTCTTAATACCCCTTCGGACTATAAATTATGTACTAATTATTCTTATCGATTTAGGGATTATGAATGCTATATTTAAAGAAAGTGTACCCGAATTTGCGTGGAGGAAGAGTGGAAAACCATTTTGGGGAAAAGCACCCTCAGTACACTCAACCGAAATTCGAACCTCTATCTCCCCGCCATCGGTAGTCTAGCATTCTTCGATACAAGCGCCTTAGACCACGTGGCCACCGAAGTGGGTATCTATGGTATTGTTTACGCACATATGTCACTTTTGATTTTTTTTAAATGAACCAAGCTATCCCGTTTTTGTACTTCTGGCGGAAATAGGCGTGGCATAAAGTGGTAACATAAGAGATTGAATTAAAATTACATTCCCAGCTAAGTAGCGGTGGGTTTTCTTTTTTTCCGAAACCGAAAGGATTGTAAATGTATATTTTAAAGAAGTCAGGTATTTTCCCTAATTAAAACAAGGTAAACGGGTTGAAGGGGCTTCACTATAGTGAGTCCGATGTTAGATCGTCCTACTGTCGAAACAGATAACAAAACATCTTGATAAAGGATTTCCTGAGATAATACATTTGACTGAAAAAAAGTTATCTTTATAAATACGCTTCGGTGGTTGAATGGTCTAAGGTGTCACTCATGCAATAGACTGGACTGTCAATGACAAGGAGATCGGGGTTTAAATTCCGGTCGAATGAACCGAGGGGATTGTTTTTCTAAATGTTTCTCCACTCTACCCCCGCGCAAATGCGGGTACATTTCCTTTAAATTCAACTTTCCTCGTCCCTAGCAAATTAGAGTTATTAGTCTTCTTCTGTGGATCTGTCCTGACAGCTATCAACTTGGCGTCTTCCATTTTCCTCGGTCCTGAGCGTCTTCTGTCATCCTTCTGTGGCTTCTTCCTTTCTTGATATCTATTACTATTCTAAACTTTCTTCTTCCTCTTCCTTCCCTCTATCTTCCCCTCCATTATCCTCTTCATTAAACAATCCTTACGTAGTGAGTGGTCCAACCAAGACGTTTTTATCTTCCTTATCATCCCCATCAGACTCATCCCTCCTCCTACCCTCCTCAACACCTCATCTTCCTCATCCCGTACATATCCCGCGAGTATTTAACCGCAGTGACCCGCTTTGATCGCAGTAGACTAGACTACCGATGACGGGGAGATCGAGGCTCGAATCTCGGTCGGGTCAACTGATGGTGGTTTATTCCATAATGGTTTTCCACTCAACCTCCATGAAAATGCGGGTACATTTATTCTAAATATAACTTTCCTAGTTACCAAAATCACTACCGTAATTAGTACATAGATGGTAGGGGTAGTAAGACACGGTTCTTAACTAAAAAAAATTTAAGCCACAGTGCTAAAGAAAAAGTTATAATTATAATATATATATTTGTTTAATTTTCGGTGGCTAACGTATTTTCTTATAAAAAGACGACTCAAAATATAACTTAGCCTAGGATAGCAATATTTAACACACAACTACCCATATAAATGGGCACGCGGGGAGTTAAAAAAAAAAATTGGCGTATTTACCGCACACTTAATGAACCGGCTAATAATGTAATATAAATGGGCACGCGGGGAGTTAAAAAAAAAAAAATTGGCGTATTTACCGCACACTTAATGAACCGGCTAATAATGTCAATACAAGGCCGACAAGGTAACTTAATTCAAGAACAGACACAACACCCAATCTCCTGAGCGTTAAAATGAAAGAGGAAGATCGGAAGGATGAACTTATTCTCCCCTCCTCCCCTTTACCAACAGATGAATAAAAGGATTACATCAAGTGGCGTATTTTTCACTAAGTTATGTAATTATGTTTCTATTATAATTCGATTATATATAAATACTTGTTATTTTGACTGAATTCAACCTGCTACACACCAATCACTTGCCTAATCGTGTTCCATTTTCACATACAGTTTAACCTCGTTAGACCGAACCTCGGTAGTCCGAAATTCCGGGTAATCCGAACACACTTTTCGGGAAACGGGGGAAAAAATTAAGTCAAACGAAATATATTTTAGACTAAAAAAATAATCTAATAACGTTCCAAATTACTGCCAGATTGAATTAAATGTCTGGCCTGCCAAATATATTTTTTTTGGGGGGTGGCCCGCTTGGATAACTAATTGAATAGCCCTGCTTTATTATGTATGTTCGCAATGTCTGCCATACCTCTAAGTTCACCAGAGTCGGGGGTGACTTTGTGGTTAATAAGGGAGACTTTGTAAAGATAAAACATTCATATCTCCTCGTCGCGGCTATTTGCACAATTGTGTCTAAATATACAGCACCAGTCAGCATAGTTTGTGGTACACACTTGGAGTGAGCTTTTTAAGAACAATTGTGTCTAAATATACAGCACCAGTCAGCACAGTTTGTGGTACACACTTGGAGTGAGCTTTTTAAGAGTTTCCGGCGATTCACGCGTTTTTACCTTCCATTTTCATATCGGGGCAGAGTGAGGGTACAGCCAGTAAATGAAATAATAAAAGAAGCAAGGCTGAGAGGGTATGGACAAGTAATGAGGGTGGAAAAGAAGAGGATGCCAAAGAAAATGATGTAAATAAAGTACCTATGTTGGAAAAAGACAACACGGGAGGCCAAGAAAGAGATGGGAGGAGCAAATAACAAAAAGTCTGCGAGTGAGAGGAGAAGAATGGACGAAATTAAAGGAGGAAGAATGGTGGAAGGAAAGAGGAAGATGGAGGCGTTTTACTAAACTGGCCCGGCTGTAGAGTTGATGATATTATATATTTTTTATATTGTTTACTGTATGTGTATCCTCAATTTGTCATTTTTCGGAAACTTTCATTTGTGCTGACCTATATATAAAATAAAATAAAATATAGACTTTAAAGTTGTATAAATAACATATGGAAATAAAGAAGTATTATTATTGGCTAACATTTCCCAACTTTTACTTTTTTATTTCCCTGTGTTATTTATACAACTTTAAATTTTATTTCTCCTTTAACCATAGAATAAATTATTAAATTGTCTTAACGAATATATAGAGGAGAGATGTGGCTTTCTAACTAGTCTATTGACTCGGGACTATAATTTATAGTTTTTGTGTTATATTTGAAAAACATAAAAAAGTGTCTCAGTGTCTTACAGTATCTTAAGTTTTTTTTAAATTGTGTAATCAGCTTAACACACTATCTGCGGCCAGGGTCAAGCACGCTAACCCTTCGTCTCTAATGTTTCCTCCGCTCGATCTCACTATAATAATATCCCCCGGTACATTTACCATGGTCTGGGGTCAGCAGCATTATGTAATAGGTCATTATCACACACCGGAACATTGTATCAGAAGAACATAAGAGCTTCATGGGTGGTTGTATCAAGAGGTATACGACCCAGGAAACCTGTTTCACCAAAACATATCTTTCATTGTTTATTAAATTTATGGTTTTTTTCAAAGTTTTTTTGCCTGCGATTATTTTAGAACCGGTGTTTAAACTCGCTCAATCAGTAGGAATGCATCACAGAATTATGCCTGGGATTTTTGGCTACTATTTATACATCTTTTATGAATGTCCCTGAGAAAATGTTGTGTTATTATTATTATTACTACTATTAGTCTTACCACCCACTCAAGCTATACTCATTTTAATTACTCTAATGGGATAGGAATGAGAAGGGTAGAATATAAAGGAAATGCGCCCTCAGTTTACCCTAAAAGGTAACTTACCTTGCACGTTTCAACTATTATAGTAGCTTATTATTATTTTTACCCTTTCGGATAGTACTGATTACTACGGCTGTGCGAAACTTTGACTTGGCTTCGAAGCTTCGTCATTAAAAATATTGACGACTAAAAAACTCAATTTACGTTCAATTATTGTCATTCTGAGCTGTTTTATACATTACAAATTAAAATTCATATGACATAATCAGAATAAATTGCATTGTAAGTTGTGATAATAACTTGAATTATCAGATTAACACGAAATATTACAAATAATTAGGTGACTTGGTGGTCTAGGGATAAGGTGTCTGACTTCTGTGCTGGGGGTCCGGGGCTCAATCCTCGGTCCCGGCACATATTTATCTGATTGCCAAACCCTTCCTTCACCTCTGACAAGACTCCATTTCATCTCACAATCACCCTATCATTACACATTAGCGTAAGTGCGTATAACCCGAACGGGTAGTAAGACGTGGTGATGATGATAATAATGATAATAATAATAATAATAATAATAATAATAATAATAATAATAATAATAATAATAATAATACAAACGGTTTTTAAATAAAACATTTTCCAAGTAACTTTAGTGCATAAAGTCTTATAGATTAATAACAATAATTTAGTAATTTTTTCAAGCATAAAACAACTAAAAGAAAATATTCGAATATGGATTCGGCTTCGAAAATATTTAATATATTCGATTCGAGTTCGCTTCGAATTGAAAAAGTGGACTTCGCACACCACTACTAATTAGTAATTACACTTAAAGTGTTAGGGATGAGTAAGATTTAATTTAGGTTAAATGTACCCGCATTTGCGTGTAGGTAGAGAGGTAAATCATTTAGTAAAGACCACCCTCATTACACCCAACCGGGATTCGAACACTTAATCTCCCCGTCATTGGCAGCCCTAGTATATTGCGAGAGTGGCGTCTTAAACCATGCGGTCACTGAAGCGTGTCGTATCTTATTAGACACGAGTGAGAAATGTCAACTTTTAAACTATGTTTACAAGTCTATACATGTATAGGGTCTTAGAACATAGTTTTGTGTTCATTCCAGTACACAACAAACTCGTGTACTGTTAAAAGTTTTGTCTTTTGTTGGCGTCTGATTATGTGTTTTACCACACGTCATTAACTTGCGGCCTTTGTCTGCTTACGATATTATTACTTAGTTCAGACAACAATAGCGGCTCAGTGTGCCATGGCTACAATCCAAGGTTGATTATTTTAAGATGGTCTCGCGTTATGCAACGGTCAACCTAAGGGGGCTGCCTTGGTCAGCGATAACGTATCAATCGCTCTCAGGTCACACGGTTGAAAATACAATGGTCTATGTCATTTTCTGGAACTACTTCTCTATTCTGTCAAAGCTTATACTCTCTTTCGCCCTTAACCTGCAACAACCCTTTGTCGTGTCAACAAGGAAGAGGGGAAAGAAAACTACGAACTTTATCTCAAGGTAAAGAGGAAAGCTCACTGAAAGTTCTCAAATATCTTAACATCTTTTGTTGTAAACATATCAAAAAATTACTGTATTTGTTAGAAGAAGGCTAGATCTAGAGCCCTTTTTCATCAAGCCTAGTCCTATTCCTCCGCAAATCTGATTAAAACGTTGTTAAAAATGAGCTAATGTCACATTTTCACACATTTTGTTTATATTAACAAAACTTGGACTTTAGGTTTGATATGAAAAAATAACCCTGAATCTCTGAATCTTCCAACTTTATTTTGGCGTGAACCATATTTTGACATAACTCATCGTAGAATTAAATATTGCTTTAGAGCTGAATGTCTGCGCGGCAATTTCTCGCTTACCGAGGCGGCACCCTTGAATCCAAGTAAACTCTACGCCATATTCGATCATTGTTAAGGGCATTCAGAACAATGGAAAAAAAAATAAATAAAAAAAATTACCATTTTATTTTTTTGTGTTTAGCGTCTTACTATTCAGCTGAGCTATCCGCACGTTTTATTAATGAGTTAGATATAGAAAAGGTTAAATAGAAAGGAAATGTACCCCATCATTGTCCGGAAAGGGGAAGAGAAAACCGTTCAAGTAAAAATCCACCTAATTATACTCGGCCGGGATTCAAAAAGTTCCTTTTTCTAGCAGACTAGATGACATGAGTCTGACGCCTTTGTCGCAAATGTTGTATTTTAATAAGAAAAAAACAGCGCGCAAGACTCAATCTGCAGTGCCTAATCTTCCTTAATATAATTGATTATTAAAAGAAGCGCTGGTACTGCCGTCCAAGGGGGGCGGGCTTGTATCAGACTGGATTGGCATTAACGGAAGAGAATGAGGTCTGAATTTAGGCCGGGTGCACTGGAGAATGTGTTTTTTCACCTTTTTTTTATCCTCTCCGCGCTAGTGAAGTTGAACTACCGTACCTCATTAATCTACCCATCAGAACTGTGGTGGAAAATCCTGTCACCACTCGCCACAAGTGGTAAATTGGCCCTAAAAGATGGGGCGAATTTGGATTTGCCAGCTCTGACGGTAAAATTAACTTTTTTCTGACGGTGTGTGTTGGTTGTAACTTGACATTCCTTTATATTTTTGGAAGCATTCCGCTTTCTGGATGAGTCATTGGCTCTACAGTTCTATCCAATACACACTCCCCTCCTTATTTCTGATTTCATTGACTTCAAATTGGCATTTTAATTCTTGCAATCATCCAGTCCACTTTTAATTTTACAAATTAATGCAAATTAAAATTCCACCCTTCTGTCTTTGGACAAGCGCGGGTTGAAGATGATTTGATTTCTCTTCACTGTCTGTAACATTTACTAATTTACCAAAATTCTTCATTCACAGATATCAGGAAATCTATTCTGATTGACAAAGATCTCCCAACTTTAAGATCGGGCATTTCGAAATTATTGTCCATGCTTGGATCATCGTAGGTGTGAGTGTGTGAATCAACGTTCTCTATGATGTGATTCATCAAGTCAAAATATAAATCTTCAATTGTTGATGTCAATTTGGAGATGAAGCTAAGATGTGCATTGAGTTCAAATATTCAGCCAATATTTCTGTAACTTGTCAGTAAAAAAGTTTTTTTAATTTCGCATTATACTGTACTACAACTTCAATTTAAACAAATTTCAGAATTAGCATCTGAGGTACTCGTAACTGAGTAGTCACTGTGTACCTGTTTTAAATAAACTTGTTCGAACTTTGTCTGTTGTTTTAAAAGTTCATTTTAGCAGCCTAATTTATCAATTCTGCAATTATGGTACATGCTTTGGCGAATTTCACTTCTCATTCGCCACAGCTGTGGCTAAATTGAAAAAAAATATGTTGTCCACAACTGCCTTAGAATATAAATCGTTAATAACCTTAAGTGTTAAACGTATCAATACAAAAATAATAATGTAATGGACGATTCTCATAAAAATCCTCAAAGCGGCGAAAATGACTATGAAGCTTGATTAAATTTTTTGATTAAAAATATTTTTATGGGTTTTTTATTTGTAAATTATTATCAATTTACGTGTGGCATTAAAAAAACTTAATTCCCAGTGAACACTAAACCAGTGTAACAAAACAGTGTTTTATTTTAGCTAAGCATCAACTTTCGTGATGTGGCATTAGCTATCGTGTGTGATTTCTTGACCCCGGCAGATCTGCCTTGACTTGGAGGAGGGGGTTTGTAGGGTGGAAACATTGGACTTGGGGCACTTTAATACGAATATTATCCCCTCCATATCTTGCCCGTGAATCAGTGTGGTGTGACTAAACTTAAAATATATATCTGTATCCACACACGAGGAGGTATCTTATCTTGATGCGTCGAGCCAGCATCGCGTGGCGAAGAAACATTCGCCCAAGACAGATTTTATTTTTACTATACATTAGAGTTTTTCATGCTAAAAAACACGATTCCATATTTTTTTAAATTACATATCTTTAGATGATCCTAAAAGTAACATTTTGGAGATGACCTTTAAGATGAACGTTCTATTACACAGATAAACTCAAGAATCATTCATAGCACACCGATGAATTTCTCGTTAATTTTTCTCTGCCAATTTTTCTAAAAAAATAACTCTTTCAACAGAGTTGCCTACCTGTTAGGGAGCAGCAAGTCTAGCTAGGATTTCCTCATGTTGATACAGTTCCCGATCTGATTCGGTGGCCTCATTGTCTAAGGCGTCCCTCTCGCAATAGACTGGACTTCCGACGACCAAAATATCGGGGTTAGGATCCCTGTTGGGTGTAGGCTACTGAAGGTAGTTTTTCCTCAGTACTTCTTCCACGTGATTGCGTATACAGTTCCTCTAAATTCAACCTTCCTCTTCCCTGGCCCATTAGCGTAATTAGTACAGAAGCGTATAACCCGGACGGGTAGTAAGATGCAATAAAAAATACAGTTCCTTTTAGTATGCGAGTTTTCCAGATAGAACAAGGAAACCAAAGAGGAAAAAACTTATTTCTTTTCATGCTGCGCGTCTTACCACCCGTCCGATCTATCTGCATGGGATAAAGACGGGAATACATAATTTAGATTAAATACACCCGCCCGCATTTGCTTGGAGGAAGAGTGGGAAACTTTTTTTAAACACCCTCAGTATATCTAGCCAAGACTCAAATCCCGACCTCCTCTTCTAAAGGTAAAATAGACTAGGCGAGCTTTCCACTTAGTCCGCATGTCCATCGGTGTGGGTATGAATGTTATTTACTAAGGGAGGATGTGGAAGGTATTCTTAGAAGAAGTGCACCCGATTTGGCATGAAGAAAAGAAGCAAATAACTTGCCACAAATAGCCTTGTTAGTCCTATTCTTCTATTCTCCTTGACTATTCATGGATTTACATTTTCCCTGGTTGATCCCAGTTTTCCATTCTCCTTGGTTAATCATATTCTCCTAGGTTAATCCTAGTTTTCCATTCTACTTGGTTAGTCCCAGTTTTCCATTCTCCTCAGTTAATCATATTCTCCTTGGTTAATTCTAGTTTTCCATTCTCCTTGTTTAATCCCAATTTTCTCTTCTTGGTTAATCCTATTCTCCATGGTGAATCCTAATCTCCTTGGTTAATACTATTATCTTTGGTTAATCCTATTCTCCTTGGTTAATACTAGCTTTCCATTATCCTTGGTTAATCCTAGTTTTCCATTCTCCTTGGTTAATCATAGTTCTCAAACTCTCAGTTTTTATATCTTGGAGTGATTGAGTTGTAGATACCAATTAGCTACTACTTACGGGGTCGAGGGCTGCTTTGTGATGTAACATTTGCTGTTTTTCACAATTTACTCGCAATAAAAATGTATTTTATGCATCAATAACCAAACACCGTGTGAATCTCTTAAAAAAAGATGCCCCTCCTTAAAGAATCAATGTTCTCATTGTTCCTCTTACTCTCTCCGCACAGAACTGTTGCCGAGTTATTCAACAAAACCTAGGAAGGTCGTTGATTGGTTGTTTAGAATTGTAGCCGAGGCGATGGGTGATTGGGATCACGTTTCGTTTAGTACCAGAATATTCTTTACGAATCTTTTTTTTTTCCAGCAGAGACAAAATGAATGGAGAGGTGGTGGTAGGGAGGGGGTCTTTGTAAGCAAACAAAAGAAGGTTCTGGAAGCGTGTTCTTAGATTTGGTGGTCAATTATATTAGATACAAAATGTTTTTCCTGTCGTGAAATTACATTTATATCTGATAATTCAGAAGAAGAAAAAAAAGATTTCTATGAGCCCGCGTCGGTGGACACGCGGACAGAATGTCGGTCTCATCTAGCGTGGTTTACCAATGATGCGGGTGAGAGGTCGTTGTTCGGATATCATTCGGATATTTTGGAGTTTTCCCCCCTAATAACTTTCCCGTTCTTTTTTCGAACAAATAAGAATACTTTTTTTTTTCTTCAAAATTTTACCTTATTAGCATAGTTCGGATAGCCCAAAGGGATGGTAAGACGCTGTATTTTGTATGAACAACTATTAGCTCATTGAAAAATATTTGACTTTTACTCTAACGCGACCTCTCGGAGAGAAGTATTGTAATCGTCAAAACAATTGAATTCGAGATTTTGATGGATATTGAAAGCTTCATGACCCCCTGAAACCGGTAAAGTTGTTTTGACGATGCCGTATGTCAGTATCTTGGAGTAGAGGCGACACCATTAACCGATAGGGCTAAATACTTGGTATCTAAGGTTGTCATAGGGTTCTTCTGAGGTTTTTTTTGAACTATTTAGCCAACCCTAAAATTAAGGGTAGTTTACTTAAAAGTTAAAAGAGAACAAAAGCCATTTTCTCGGAATCATTTCCAAAGTTTTATTATTAAAACTCGTATCTAGGCGCTGTTTAACATAACAAACCAAATGGCCCACCTCATTTCTCAAGGAAATTACTTTGAGGGAACCTGATATATGAGCTGTAATAATCTCCGGATAATCTGTACTATATCAGCTTTCTCACCTTGTAATACTAAGCCTGTTTGTTATCCAATTAGGATTCGAATCAAATCCTCTCAAAGATTTTTCTACCCCTCTCTTCCACATCTTACTGCCCGTCCGGACTATCCGTATATTTACACAAACAATGTAAAAAGGAATAAGGTCAAAATCAAGATAAATTGTACTCGTATTTGTCTACCTTTGTGGTCTTGGGATAAAGTGCTCACCTCAGGAAACGATGATCATGAGTTCAAGCCCAGCTGAGGTCGATGGATTTTTTTACTGAGCGGTAAAAATAAATAGCACAACTTCCTTTGAAAGGTGAAGTAAAGCCGTTGGTCCCATGTCGATTTTGGACATTTAAAAAAACCGGAAGGTATGGAGAAGTAACTTTCAGGCAAAATTGGTCGGATCTTTCTTGCTTTCTCGTAGAACTTCATGGGGTGGATGGGCTGATAAATTGCTCCTTTTGAAATTAACCATCACAGAAACTGCAACAAGGAATTATTGTTGGAGTATAGAAGGTTTGTTGCGCCTTTACTTCACATAGGGAGCAAAACGAATTAATAATAATAATAATAATACTCGTATTTGCTTGAGAGAAAGTATAATACCGTTTAGGGGGGGAAAAAAAAATTGGTAAACCCGTCTCTAGAGCTCAAACCATGATTCTCTCCCTTCACCGGCAAACTAGACAAGACGAGACTAAGGCCTTCGTCCACGTGGCCGTAGTTAGAAGTTCTGTCAAAGGTGATTGACCATCTCCTCCACGCTCTTGAGCTGGCCAAGACCTCTTCTCTTTGTGTTTTATTTTAAATACATGGAATAGTATATATTGTGAGGGCGTTGACCAGGATTCCCTTAGATATCGTCCCAACAATGGTCTCACAGCATTAGTTATAAATGGTAGCACAATCTTGCCCTGATCCTTCGTGAGAGGAGAAAGGACTGATGAAACGACCGCGTCTGGCTGTGTGACCTCCCTCTGAGTCACGGCTCCGACTCTCCTTATCTAAAGAAGGTAAAAAAAACCCTATAAATTGACCTAAAACAGATTTAAAATTTACCTAAATAAAAGGCATATAAATATGAACAAAAACTCGCGATGAGTGCACAACACAAAATCAAACACGCAGGGTACAAGGGAAATATGGGAAAGTCACATCACACATACTTTCCAGGGCAGCAACTTTTATATTTAAAACCTTACAAGGACCCCAGCAAATACTTAAATTTTAAATTAACTATTCAAATTTGACAGAGATCGGGCTTAATCATAATCTAAAGTGTATTAGAAAGGTATCATGACTTACCAGATGGCAGCTCCAACGAAATTTAAGTTAAAATTGGATTTTCCGCTTTTTTCACTGTACCTTTCAAATGGAAACTAAAAATTAAATATGCAATAAAATGCCTTTAGCAACTAAACCCATGCATTCTGCTGAATATAATATTTAATATTGATCTGCAAATATCTTCTTCGGAAGTAATAGCTACCCCTTCCCAACACAACCCTCTCCAGCCTCGTTACAGTCTCACCAGGAATGTGTAATACCTCCTTCAGAAGTAATAGCTACCTCCTCCCAACACAACCCTCTCCAGTCTAGTTACAGTCTCACCAGGAATGTTTAATACCTGCTTCAGAAGTAATAGCTACCCCCTCCCAACACAACCCTCTCCAGCCTAGTTACAGTCTCACCAGAAATGTGTAATAC
>CABFWB010001951.1:96673-114377 GCA_902151455.1 Timema bartmani
ACAGTCTCACCAGGAATGTGTAATACCTACTTGAGAAGTAATAGCTACCCCCTCCCAACACAACCCTCTCTAGACTAGTTACAGTCTCACCAGGAATGTGTAATACCTACTTGAGAAGTAATAGCTACCCCCTCCCAACGCAACCCTCTTCACTCTATGTCACACCCTACAACAGTGTATCGGTATGAATTATTTCTATCAGTTTAAGAGTTTTTTCACTTGTTGACGTCATGACGAACGGAACGGAAAAATAAGGAACTGATGTATGTGTTCTATGTGAACAGCACAGTAAGAATGGCCCACGGAACCCATTTGAAATGGACAAGAAGCATTGTCTCTTCTTTGTGAAACCCAAAAGAAGCACGGAAACGTGTTTGCAAACAAAGTTTTCGGCTCTAAAAAGAAAAAGAATTTCAAGACACACGGTTAGGATTTGAACCCGTGCGTAAATCCAGAGTAGATGAGGATGACGCCTTTCACCACATGCCCACCGTTGCGGCCATTAGCCGATTTATCATTTCAAATCACCGTCTGGTCAACCCGCCATTTTGTTCAGATTAATCAACGGCTTCGGGCATTTTCTATAACAGTTACATCGTTCTAGTAACAGAAACGGATTAAAAGAGGAGGAAAGGGAGGGAGGGATAACAGCAAGATATATTTGAAACCCACTTAAGTCTAGTATAGTCCGTAACTTCCTTATCCATACTTTCTTACCGTAGCTATAGTTCTTAGGTTTACTTCAATCTTGTATACAATACACACGCCATATCCTTAATGATGTGACTGTGTCGACCATTAGGAAAGTATTATGCTTTGTCCAATCAAACAAGTTCAGAAATTTTTATAAACACAGTCGGTATTTTAATAATTTTATTTATTAGGAATTGTTTTTAGCTAAAATAAGGATGACCATAACATTTTTATCATTTCTGAGAATTGATATTTATGGTGGATAATTGAAAATACGATACGTTTAGAAATTAGCATCCGTTTCCTTAACTATCATTGACACGCTTTCGTTTTGATTTGCACTTCAATGTTAATTTATTTGTTTAAATGTGATTGGTAAAGATAGTCCTTAGAAAGTTAAAGTTTATCAAATTTTTAGGAGTCTTACCGAGTACGAACTTAATAGATCAGGACTCTATATGTAGAACTGTAACTGTGTAGTCGATATCTTACGGGCTACGGATAAAGGACCTTATGGGTCGGAGTTTGTGCACACAGCAATCTATCTCTGTGTAGTCGATCTCTTACGGACTACGGACTAAGGACCTTACTGATCAGGATTATGTGCACACAACAATCTGTTATTGTGTAATCGATCTCTTACGGACTATGGACAAAGAACATTATTGATCAGTATTATGTGCACACAGCAATCTGTTATTGTGTAGTCGATCTCTTACTTACTATGGACAAAGGACATTACTGATCAGGATTATGTGTACACAGCAATCTGTTATTGTGTAGTCGATGTCTTACGGACTATGGACAAAGAACATTACTGATCAGGGTTATGTGTATACAACAATCTGTTACTGTGTAGTCTATCCCTTATGAACTTAACGGACTCGACGTATGCAGACTAGGTTTTTATTGTTCTTTTTTTATTTTCGTTTCGTGTCTTTAGCGATGAAGGTCAATGACATCCGCGGCATATCTTCCAAGTCGTCCATTACATCAATATCGCGGGGAAATATTTCTTCCTCTCAAGAAGAAGTGAACAGTCATTCAGAGCCAACGGCGATGACGTTGGTGAATAAAGAGTCTTATTTCTGAGTTCTTAAGCAGATGAACCATTCACTTATAACCCTCTAGCGACCACGCACATCGTATGCTAAGTATTAAAGTTGTTTACATTTTGGAACAAGTTGAAAAACTGGTGAACTCTCGTTGTGCTCAGAGGCACAATACATTAAAGCAAACTTTTTTTAGTATAGTTTTTTTAGTCGTGTATTTTAGGGTCTGAGCCACCTCTCTCGCGTTCCAACTTTAAGGTGGGATTGGAGGGAACGCAATAAAAAGGGAAGTGTTTTTTTGCAGTTTTTATAGCCAACAATGGTTTGGCTTTATTTTTTAGTTTAATTTTCTACACTTGGTTACCTCAACAGTTATTTTTAGCACCGTGTCCTATACGCTTATGTACTCATTAGGCTAATGACTATAGAGATTAGGTAGGTTATATTTAGAGGAAGTGTACCGGCATTTGGGAGGAGGAACAGTGGAAAACAATTTTGAAAAATCACCTTCAGTACACCCGACCGAGATTCGAACCTCTTATCTCCCCGTCATCGGTGGTATAGTTTACTCCACTGCGAGAGTGGTGCGTTAGACCACGCGGCCATTGAAGTGGGCCTCAAAAGTTCTTAAGGCCCATGGTCCTGTCGAGTGCAAGTCTAAAACCTATTTCGTGGGATGGTGGGTGGGAGGGTGAAAAGCGTGGCGTGGCTTCACAACTGACCAAAGTATCCTTCCGCGGCAACAAGAACAGATGGCTCACAGAAACCGTAGATGGTGTTCCCTACCGGACAGGTCTTGCGGAAAAACCATACGTTTGGAAATATCAGTTTTCTCGAGAAAGAGTGAAATTTTTATGTTCATATTTTCAACACCCCTTCTAAGATAATGTATCAATGTTTATTAATTGTTACATTTTCTTAATTTTTTGTTATGAGGCCGGCAGTTTTCTATTAAAAAATGTCAATTTGATCGATATTTGATCACTGTTAAAATTATAGAGGAGGTTTGTATATAAAAAATATAACTTAATCAACATGCTTCTATTCTTGAACAAACCGTTTCCAAAAAGAAAATTGCAAAGCCATAAAAATTCTTGAAGATAGCCGTTTGTTCCCTTGGCTCTGCATTTCCACTCCAAATGAAAAGGACCAATCACCTTAAATATTTGTCAAGGGTAAACCAGTGATTCTTAAACTGTGGTCTCGCCAGGTGATCCGCACTTGCAATTTTTTTCGCTCTCTATTTGAAAGTAAAAAGTGAAATGAATCAAAAGAGTAAAATATTGACAGGCAAACTCCGCCATAAAAATGTTACATTATTAGTCTTATTTTATTAATTATATATATATATATACACATACATACATGGTGGCTACAGACAGGGAAGACAGGGAAAACCTGGAAAAGTCAGGGAATTTTTGGATGACAGGGAAAACAGGTAAATGTCAGGGGATTTAACTAAAAATAAGGAAAAGCCAGGGAATTAAAAAATATGTCTAAAATATCCCATTAATTTCGCAACTAAATACTAAAACAAATGTTAATAATACCTAAATAAAATAACATTTTAATTTTTTAAATAACTGATAAAACTGTTTATGTTTAGTAGATACAAACTTTTTTACTTTCTCTCTATCTTACAGGTAGAGAAAGTATGGTGATCGTCAAAAAAATCGAACTCGAGATTTTGATGAATTTTGACGTTTCATGACTCCCTGAATCCGAAAAAGTGGTTTTTGAATTTCCGTCTGTCTGTCTGTCTGTCTGTCTGTCTGTACCTCCAACTAGAGCCTAAACTATTTTACCGATTGAGCTGAAACTTGATATCTAGGGTTTTCATAGGGTTGCCCCGAGGGGTTTTTGGAATTGGATATCTACCCCTAAAATTAAGGGTAGTTTACTGAAGGGAAAAAAGAGAAAAAGTCGATTTTCTCAAAATCGGCTCTAACGATTTTGATTAAATTTCATTTATGAACATTAATAAATATTCCAAACAAAATGGCTACTCTCAATATTTCGGCAAAATGGCTTTAAGGGCTCCGGTCTGATGCGTAAATTAACATTTTTTATAATAGCTCCGAAACTATTTGAGATATGAAATTACTTAGCATTACAAATATGTATATATATTTATAATACAAATATTTTATTCGAAACATATTTTTATAAAATCAATAATTTTCAATCTATACGCAATTATATATATATTTTTAGCTTTTTGGACATTAAAGCTTAAGTATTGCGATCGTAAAAAAAACTAACCTGAAATGTTGATGGATTTCGACGTCTCATGACCCCCCGAACCCTAAAAAATAGTCTTTGCAATGCCGTCTGTCTGTGTGTCTATTAAAACTTAAAATTAAGGGTAGTTTACTGAAGGGCAAAAAGAGAAAAAGTCGATTTTCTCAAAATCGGCTCTAACGATTTTGATTAAATTTCATTTATGAACATTAATAAATATTCCAAACAAAATGGCTACTCTCAATATTTCGGCAAAATGGCTTTAAGGGCTCCGGTCTGATGCGTAAATTAACATTTTTTATAATAGCTCCGAAACTATTTGAGATATGAAATTACTTAGCATTACAAATATGTATATATATTTATAATACAAATATTTTATTCGAAACATATTTTTATAAAATCAATAATTTTCAATCTATACGCAATTATATATATATTTTTAACTTTTTGGACATTAAAGCTTAAGTATTGCGATCGTAAAAAAAACTAACCTGAAATGTTGATGGATGTCGACGTCTCATGACCCCCCGAACCCTAAAAAATAGTCTTTGCAATGCCGTCTGTCTGTGTGTCTATTAAAACTTAAAATTAAGGGTAGTTTACTGAAGGGCAAAAAGAGAAAAAGTCGATTTTCTCAAAATCGGCTCTAACGATTTTGATTAAATTTCATTTATGAACATTAATAAATATTCCAAACAAAATGGCTACTCTCAATATTTCGGCAAAATGGCTTTAAGGGCTCCGGTCTGATGCGTAAATTAACATTTTTTATAATAGCTCCGAAACTATTTGAGATATGAAATTACTTAGCATTACAAATATGTATATATATTTATAATACAGATATTTTATCCGAAACATATTTTTATAAAATCAATAACTTTCAATCTATACGCAATTATATGAATTTTTTTAACTTTTTGGACATTAAAGTTTAAGTATTGCGACCGTAAAAAAAAACTAACCTGAAATGTTGATGGATGTCGACGTCTCATGACCCCCCGAACCCTAAAAAATAGTCTTTGCAATGCCGTCTGTCTGTGTGTCTATAAAAACTTAAAATTAAGGGTAGTTTACTGAAGGGCGAAAAGAGAAAAATTTGGTTTTCTCAAAATCTGCTCAAACGATTTTGATTAAAATTCGTATCTAGGCGTTGATTAAGATTATAAATAAACTGGCTATTTTCATTTTCCTATGAAAATGATTTTTAGGGTACTTTACAGAAGCGTTAATTTCCGTATCTCCACAACTATTTGAGAAACTAAACAACTTATCATTGCAAAATTGTAGGACTATTAGAAATAAAAAACTTTTATTTGACATATATTTTTATAAAAGCAACAGTTTCTGAGATATTTGCAAATATATTAATACAATTTTGTGAGCTTTAGTTGTAAACATATACTACTTAAGTCTTAACGCAATAATTCTCCAATGCCATAGAGTAATTAAATATAAGTATCTAAAAAAGTATGTTATTTTTCCTTAAAGCTCTTAGGAGAAATGTTTGCATAGCAATGATCTATCTCCATTTTAGACTCAATAGTCAATATTTACATTTTTTATTGGTCAAAATGTATAAATGAATAATTAAATATCAATGCGATGACTTGAAGATCTGCAACACCTTATAAAATGTTAAAATTTTAACCAGAAATCGAAATTTTAATACGAAGTGTTGACCCTTGTGGAAGACATTAAACTGTTTGAAATGTTCTTAGGTGGACAAAGATGCGCCTCTTTTCTCATTGATTCTATATCATTGTATATTATTTTATGCGTGTTCTTATGTGGAGTGGTGATGATACAATGTACATTATTCCGTTCAGAAATCTTACGAGTTTATAGAAAGAGAGAGAAAGTCTGTGCGGTGCGCCGTACCATTTATTTAATATGTGATCAATATTAAATAAAACAAGTCGTCATCCACCATTAAAACTGGAAAAAGTAGTCTGGGAAAGTTGAAAAATGTTGCCTGGAAAACCTGGAAAAGTCAGGGAATTTTGTATATATATATAAAATTGAAAATTTGACTGTAAAATGTGTATATTAAACAAGGTTATATAAATATTCTGTTGTTTCTGCTTGATAAACACTTTTTTTTCCTCTGCTTTGACAAGTAACAGGTGGGTATTATATTAAGGTGGGATGGTCTGCATGTATATCGAACTATTTTAAGTGGTCTGCTATTGGGAAAAGTTTTAGAAACACTGGTCTAAGCCAACTTCTTTTATCAGCACATAACTTACAAACTAACCTAACTTTAGAACATTCAATATCCAGTTCTTAAGTTGTCGGTTGGTGCTAAAGGGGAAGCCCCAATTTCACCAATGGTACAGCCTGAATTATTGGTCACGTGATTAATCGTCTAGTATGTTTTTTTTATGGTGATGGAAAGGTCGGGGTTCTAATCCCAATCATCTACACCAAGATTTTTTTTACCTAAGCCTTTTGTATCACTCTTCCTCCACGCAAATTTTAGTACACATCTTATATATTCTGCCTTCCTCCTCTATGACGTGTTAATATTAATATACTAACATCTTCGAAGGGGATTAAGACGTGGAGCACAAAATAGAGTCTCATCTTGATACTACGTATCCGTAGGGTCCGTAGTCCATAGTCCTTAGTCCGTAAGATATTTGACTCCATAGCAATAGATCGTTCTGTCCAAAGAGTCCATATCACTAAGACCTTGATAATTAACACTCTATTTAATTTGGATCAACCTTAAGGTTCTTAAACCCGCATCGGTGGCCGCATGGTTTCAGGCGCTACTCTCGCAGTAGACTATACTGCCGATGATGGGAAGATCGAGGCTCGAATCTCAGTCGGGTGTACTGAAGGAGGTTTTCCCTAATTGCTTTCCACTCTCCCTTCACACAAATGCTGGTACACTTCATTAAAATAAAGCCTTCCTCATCCCTAAAACCACTAGCGTAATTAGTACAAAAGCGTATAAACCGAAATGGTAGTAAGATGTGGTGCTAAAAAAATAATCTTAACGACTGTCTTTACAGAAGACTACGAAGGGAAAATCACAGGTGAACAAACAAATGAGCATCTATATGTGAGAATTTGGTGCAAAATTTAAAATTCATTCCATACCGTTGAGTTAATTTGTTACCATTTGTAATTAAAATAACTATTATTTCTAACCAAATAACAAAATACAACATTTAACTTACGAATTAATGTAATAATAATTATTTAGCCTTATAAATAGAAACACTAATAACACTCGGGCACACGCTTCGGTGGCCACATAGTCTAAGGCACAACTCTCGCAATAGAATATACTTCCGAACAAGGGGAGATCCGGGTTCGATCGTGGTCAAGTACACTGAGGGTGGCTTTCCCTAAATTGTTTTCCACTCTCCCTCCACACAAATATGGGTGCACTTCCTTTGAATTAAACTTTCCCAATCCTTAACATATTAGTGTAATTAGTACATAGGCATACAACCCGAACAGGTGGTAAAAAAACACTATGGAATAAAAACTCAATTCTCCTTTTGAGCCTGTTGGGCCGCCAATTATATTAGTTTTCCTAACGACTTTTACTTTTGCGTTCCGACTGAAGTAGAACATTCCACACTTTCATTTGCATCAGCTTTTCCTATGCTAAAACAGTGACACTAATTAATTCTAGCTAATTAACATGCGGGCTCCTAATACTTTTTTAGACTCTGCGCTTTTGGCGATAAAACAATAAGAACCCGCACATGTGGTCAAATGGTCTAACCCAACCAGGGATGGCGAACCTGCGGCGTTTTTACATATTTTGTTATTTATATAACTTCATTGTTTGTAAACTAAATCAAACATTCTCAAATGACGTGTATTTTAATTAATTAAAATAAAACAATCTTATTTATAAAAATCGTAATGTTAAAAATTTAACTAATCTTTCTCTATATTTACATCTATCCATACACTTGTCTATATATCTACATTTATATTTATATAATCATTATTATATTTATATCCATCACTGTTTAAAATGTGAAAGAGTAAGCCCACATTTCAACAATTACAATTTTTTTTTGGCCATGCCGGGAATCGAACCCGAGATCTTTAGCTGAGTAGGTAGACATGCTACTGACTGAGCTAAGGTGTCGGATCATGTATATTGTATATAATATATGTATATAAAATATATATTTATTTATATAATATGTATTAGAATATATATAATAATTATTATATATATATTATATATATAATAGACTATATATTTTTATATTTATATAAATAAAATATATTATATTTATTTATATAAATAATATATATCATATATATTTATATAAATAGTATATATTATATATATTTATAAACATTATAATTTTTTATATATTTATAGTTGGATGGATAAATACGGCCTTATGAGTAATCCGTGAAGTGAGATGCGAGCCTTCCAATGACAAAAGGTTCCCCACCCTTTGGTTTAAGACGTTAGACTCGCACCACAACTGAATTGATTTTCTCTATCCCCATCATGCATGCTAATGTGGATGCACTTCTTATAAACTACTTATCTCTCTCTACCTCCTATATTAAATCGTGAATATCCTCTTTTTTTTTAGCACCTTTTCAGGTTTCGCGCATATGTACTAATTACACTAATGAGCTAGGGATGAGGAAGGTTGAATTTTAAAGGAATTGCACCCCCATTTGCGTGAAGGGAGAGTGAGAAACTATTTTGGAATAAACACCATCAACACACCCAACTGGGATTCAAACCCCGATCTCCCTGTCATCGGCAATCTAGGCTAACATAAGATGGACGCCTTAGACCATGTGGCTACCGAAGCAGATAGCCTCAGTGTAGTTGTTATGGCTTACGCGTGTTACTACCCGTCCTGGTTACCCGCAGAAGTAAGGATGGAGGAAAGAAGAATTTAGAGGAACTGCACCCGCATTTACGTGAAGGTAGGGGTGGTAAACCACTTGTAAAAAGAATCAACCCGAGTGCATCCAGTGGGAATTCATGTCCTGACCTCCTACGTCTCCGACAAATCAGAGAAGATGAGGCTGACACACCCTTTCCCACGTGTTCACGGGTTCGGGTCCTTGGGGGGGGTTAAACGAGCAGCTTCAAAAATAAAATTCATAAATTTAATAATTCTTAACTGTGTTTTAAATTTTTCTAATGGTTGTTTGATTGTAGAATTGCTTTATTTATAATGATGATCATTTTCACGTTATATATATATATATGCATTATCCGGGTTCCTACGCACCTGGAAAACCGGGAAAAAATCGGGTATTTTTTGTGTTGGGGAAAAAACAGGGAATTTCGCAATATTGGAAAAAAAAGAATTTGTTAATTTGGGACATTTAACAGAAAGCTTAAAATAGTAGGTCCTTGAATGGATGAAAAAATGAACCGAAGAACTAAGCATGCTGATTCCATAAATGTATTATAATGTGAAGTGTCTGCTGATTTAAAAAAAAACCTAAGACAAATAACATAATTGCTAAACAAAAACAACGCCATGTTTGTACATGGGTAGCAAATTTTTCAAGCTAACATTAATATAAGGCGAATTTTATACCTTATTTTAAATAATACTATGGGTTTGTGAAGCTTTGAAACTTCGACTTCGCTTTGAAAAAATTCCGGCTTCGACAGTATAGCGAAGATTCGCCATTAAAAATATTGACAGTTAGAATACTCAATTTATGTTCATTCACTGCCATTTTGAGCTGCTTTGTACTGCACATTGCAAATTAATATTCATAAAGAAAAAGTCAGATTTAATTCAATTGTAAGTTGTGGTAATAACTTGATTTATCAGAATGAAAAAGAATATTACAAACAATTGCGCAATAAAACATTTACCAAGTAATTTTATTGCATACGGTTATATAAATAACCACAATATAATATTTTGTCAAGACATAAAACAACTAACAAAAAATATTCGAACTTTTATTACTCTTCAAGAATACTTCATATATTCGATTAGGGTTGGCTTCGAATTGAAAAAGTGGGTATCGCACACCCCTAAATAAATAAAATCGAGTCACGGAGAATATTAATGAATTTTCTAAATCTTTTTCTGATTTTTTGTCGATCAAGCAAAGTCTTCATTCCCTCCGTTCTCCTTATTTAGCAGTCATGTTGTTATGACGTTGCAGTGCCTATTGTTGCCCAAAATGGTCTTGAGGAAGTCAGCGAAATATATTATGAAACGTCAGCGTTTAGATTAAAATAACAATATCAATGTGTTGTGGTGCATCTAAAATAACAAGTGTTGATCCAAATGTATCATTAACACTTTGAAACAACTTGCTTATTGAGGTAAAACTTTGATTGGGTTTGAGTTGTGGGGGATGGAAAATATATCTCAAACACCAGCTGCGAAAGCCTACAAAATGACTTTACCTTTTTAACTATTATTATTATTATTATTATTATTATTATGTGTTCTGTATTACGACAGGCCCATTCCTTTTGTCAGTGAAACTTTGACCGCCAATGCACCCCGTCCTCTGCCTCCTTCAGCTCCCAGAATTATCTTCTTTCCTTCAAGTCACCCAGTATTTGAATCCTCCCCTAAGCTCCTCTTTCCCTCAACCTTTTTTTTTATGACGTAATGCAGAAGACAGTTCCTCCTAAGGCCTACATTTTAGGAAACCACACTCATACAATGTTCTTTGTTTTCTCTCTCTTTATACAAAGGCTCTCTCTCTCTCTCAATATATATATATATATATATTAAGAGTTATATATATATTACTGTTAATTAGATAAATCAGGTTAGTATACATACTCACCGGATGCTATGTATAATAACCAACAGTTCTGGTGAAAGTGATACATTCTTCATGTTCTAGTCAAATTGTTCACATTAACATGTTATGATGTGTAATAATAACCAGCACCCTCCGATTAAAGTGATAAATCTCACGTTTATGCAAGTTTGAGCCCATCTAAGTCATACCTGGAGTCTGTTGTGCTTATCAATTGAGGTCCATCATTTATTGAGTACGGACTTGTGGTGTTATCTTGATATGGAATCTGTTCGTTTAACCAAACCTAGCCTAACCTAGCCTCCAGAGTATTATAACTTTTCATTTCAGTCAAACAGGTTTTATTGTTAAGTAAAATAACCGGTTAAAATAATAAATTTCATGTATTTAATAACATTAACCACTAATATTGGTTATTTTGGAAAATAACCGGTTATTTTGCATAGTAACTAATCTATTACTTTAACGTTATAATATATATAAAAATAAAAGAGAGATGAGTCAAATCCACTCCTTTACGAATACGAATCTCGAATCCGAATCTTCACTTTACCCTCAATCCTGAATCTCACATTCGTATATGAATCTTTTAAAAGTTATGAACATAAGAGGAAATAGGAATATAACAACAGAATAATAGAAATTATAAATAGTAACTAAATGCATACATTCACTTATGTGGTAAATTAATGCTCTGGGGTATGATTGTTAAGTTTTTCTAATCTCGAATCTAATACTTTCTTGAATCTCGAATATCCTTAGGGTTCGAGGATTTCATCACTAATATAATATATAAAGGAATATCATGACTTGACAAAATACTCATAATCTCAGTTAATGTGTCGGGTGTACTGTGGCAGTATCGAACCCCGGCCTAGCTCCCGGCTCAGTGATAGACACACTAAACCTGATAATGCTCTAGTAGATCTTTCACTCCCTGTCGGGGTTATCCACATATTTACACTAATGGGGATAGGTATCAGAAGGATAGGATTAGTAGGTATCAGAAGGCTAGTATTAATAGCTATCAGAAGGATAGGATTAGTAGGTATCAGAAGGTTAGGATTGATACGTATCAGAAGGATAGGATTAGTATGTATCAGAAGGTTAAGGATTGATAGGTATTAGAAGGATAGGATTAGTAGGTATCAGAAGGTTAGGATTGGTAGGTATCAGAAGGATAGGATTAATAGGAAGCGTCCTCGCATTTGTGTGGATGGAGGCTGAGGGGTAAACTTTTTATAGAAAAAATCCCCTCATTGCACCCGGCCCGAGATTAAAACACCGGCCTATCCGTCACTGGTTAAAAACAGACAAGTTGATATCTAGCGCCTTTGTCCACGTGTCCACCGATGCGGGTCACTACTATTGATAACGAACGATACACGGTTCCCCGTTATAAGTTAGTTTCCTACGAGTGCTGATGTAAAACCAGCTAGCACTGCGCTGTGTAGTATGACGTCACCGGATGTCGGAGGAAATTACAAGCACTTAAAAGGGCCCGTCTCATTACACGGATACCGCGTTACTTAGTTATACACAGATTTTCGTAGGAATTACTGTTTAAAAGGCATTTTTACTTCTACCAAAATCCTATACACACGGGCGATGTTTCCGCACTTTATTCGGTACTGAATTAAGTACAAGTCAACTACGCTCAAATATCATGTCGAGTACAAACCAGAACAAGTGACTATCAATAAAACTTGTGCGTTATTTGCTGCTAGAGCGGGTAGTAGTTTTCAGTGATGTTTAAGTATAGACGCATCCGCAGAAGAAATACTAGGAATCTCACATAAACAATTTTTTTAAGCATCACGTCTTACTACCCGTTTGGGTACACGCCTATGTACTAATTACGCTAGTGATTTTAGGTATGTGAAAGATTATATTTAAAGTAAGTGTACCTAAATTTGCAAGGAGGGAGAGTGTAAAACTATTTTGGAACCCCTCCCCCCCTTTTGACCGAAATTCAAACCATGATCTTCCCGTAATTGACAGTATAGTCTGCTGCGAGAGTGTTGCCTTAGACCATGTGGCCATCAAAGTGGGCTGTAAACGTTTGAACCAACCGAGATTTCCCCGTCTTTGAAACAAATAAAGACATCTCTATTCTGAAACGACGTTTGATTAAAGTGGCTTTAATTGAATGTATTTTATCAATATACTCGTTATTTTTTTTAATGTGCTGGATTGTACAAAAATAAATATTTAAGCTGTTTATATGTATTCATACGTCAAATCATGTTATCTGCAGGTATCACATTTGTTGGATATTATCAAAATCTATTAAATAACACTATTAATAGAGAAAAATGCTATCAATGTTGACCGGCAAAAAAAAGTTCTTAAAGGGGCTCCAAATGTCCATTCGTAAAAAAAAAAGGTATAGCTGCCATCTACAGGACCGGACACAAACTACAGACACGGGCGCCCCCACCTTACTACTCTTCCGTGATACCTGCATATTTACACTAAGGAGGAGGAGAGGATAAAGCTATAATTTAGAGGAAAAATACCAGCACTTAAAGAGAACGAAAGAGTGGGAAAACTTTTTTTTTAAAAGTACACCCAGCCGGGATTCATATCCCGACCTGGCCAGTCAAATAAGAAAAGCTTGACGTTTAGCCCGCTTGTTCACCGATGCTGGTACCTTCCTTTTCCCTACCTCTTGTATTAAGCCGTTAAATAACCCACGTGTATAAACTAAAAAACAAACAACAAATTATCTCTTCCCGCTCACAACTGCAACGTTCAATTTACATTTCACTCCGTTAGAGGAAGAGTCTGTCGGCTTGTTCACGCTTGCTCTCGTCTGATGAAACTTAGAAAGCGTGATCTCCAATTTGCAAGGCAGCGCTTCTTTGGGTATTATAAACCTTTTGGTTACGTCCAGTAAAGGCCTGTCTCATTAATACCTTGTTGAAGGGTACTTTCTACCGCTGTACACCACACGTCAGGTACAAGAGGAATGTAAAGTGCACACTTCTCTGTTGTGTCAGACACGGGTTGTTAGTTCAGTGTTACATTACACTCTCGGTGCAGACTAGGAGACAAAATGTCCGTGGGATCTATGCACAATATTTAAAAATAAAAATTATTTGAGGTATTTAACATTAACTTTCTGAACCGACTAATTGTATCAACACACGACTTATAAACTAACTTAAATCTAGAACAGACACAACATCCAGCCCCCGGCTGTTAAATTCATCACCGTGAAAGGAGAAATCAACATTTCAGCCATAATAATTTTTTCTCCCATGCCGGGAATCAAAGCAGGAGTCTTAGCTCAGTAGATAGATGCGCTACATAATTAGCTAAGGTGTCGAACGTATATTCTGTAATTTTGTGCCTGGACGAACCTTTATTTTCAGTGCATCCTTCCTCTCTTACGTAAATCTTGGTCCAAACATTGTAATATGACCTTGAAAGAAATTCATTTACAAGACAAAAATTAATGGGTGTCCGTGTCCTTTGTGTTTATTTATTATTGCTAATAGATTTTTTTTTAATTTTACAAAATAAATACAATTTAAATCGGTTGGAAGAGAAGAATTATCACTCTTTATTTTGACACCCTCTCTCCTCACGCCGTACTATTGCTTTCTAGCGGTGAGATATGGAACTGACTTATATTTCAATGTGCCTTATAGACTTAAGGCCCTTGGCCCTGTCGAGTGCAAGTCTAAGACCTAGTTCGTGGGATGATGGACGGGAGGGTGAAAGGCGTGGTGTGGCTTCACAATCGACCAAAGTATACTTCCTTGGCAACAAGAATAGGGGAATCACGGAAACCGTGGATGGCGCTAACTACCAGACAGGTCTTGCGGAAAAATCATACGTCTGGAAATATCAGTTTTCTCAAGAATGAGTGAAATTTTTATGTTCATATTTTCAACACCCCCTCTAAGATAATGTATCGATGTTTATTAATTGTTACATTTTCTTATTTTTTGTTATGAGGCCGGCAGTTTTCTATTGAAAAATGTCAATTTTATCGATATTTGATCACTGTTAAAATGATAGAGGAGGTGTGTATATAAAAAGTATAACGTGCTTCTATTCTTGAACAAACTTTCCGAAAAACAAAATTGCAAAACAATAAAAAATTTTGAAGATATCCTTTGGTTCCCATGGCTCTGCATTTCCACGCCAAATGAAAAGGGCTAATCGCCTTAAGTCCATTTGCCAGCCTGTTCTTTGGGTGTATACATTCAACTGTCCGGAGGGAGACTAGGATGAAGAGCGTGAATAGTGCAAGAACTAGCGACTTAAACTATCTAACTTAAGAGATCATGATGATAAGTGCAGTGCCTGGCATTGACTTATACTCTGTAAGTTAAGTGAAACGGGTGAAGAAAGTGAATATCCTTAGGTAGTAGAATAGGAGTATAAATACCGATAGTTTTTAATGTAAGAAACAAATATTGACGATTTATTTTGTTTGTTTCAGCGTGAGTGAGGTGGTGGCTGAGGGGCCCACCATGTCCCCCAACTCTGAGGAGGACGGGCCCATCAGACTCAAGGCCCCGGGCCCTGGGGATGGACTTTGGGCCCACGAAGACCCCAATAAGGTAAGCAGAGAAGGGCAGAGCATAATCTGCCTAGAGTCGGATCGTCATAGGAAGGACCTTAACCACACCGGTTTAAAGAACTATTAAACTTTCTTTCATGTAGTCATACACCAAACTAAGTGTTCTTGATCCGCCACTTTTTGGAATACGGTGTCAGTTCTAACAATTTTTTCTAACTTTGGCTACCTCACACTTGTTGTATTTATATCTTCTAAAAGGTACTTTCTATGGCGAGATGACTATAGTCTGATTGATGACGTAATGTTGTTGTACTAACGCGTTTAGTAACTTAGTACTGCTACTAGTACTCCTCGTTTCATTTCCCACGTGCTTCACCACGTCCCACCACCCATCCGGGCTATCAGGGAGGAGGAATGAAGATTTCATAACAGTTTTATTTGAACAACCACCTATGCGGTCAAGCGGTCAAAGTTCCTGGATACAGATTCAGAGGTCCCGGGTTCGATACTCAGCGCGTCCAGGTTTTCTTTTAAGCAGAGGGTAAGTAACAGGGTAAACTCAACCTCTTGAGGACAAATGAGGTGCTACTGGAATTAAAAAAAGTAAGCAGCTCCAGTCTAGAAAACTGAGATTAACGGCTGGAGTGTTTTTTATACAGATCACATGACACCATATATCCGCACAAGTTGGCACTATCTACTCCAACAGATGGCATGGTATGGCTCTGCTGCGGACTGATGCGATGGAGTTTAGTTAAATATATGACTTACAAACTAACTTAAATATGTAAATATATATAACAAACCGGGAACGAAATCAGACTGGGACATAGGTCTCATCTCTAAAATTTGGGACGGACGGTCACCTTAGTCAAACTCTTTGGACCGCTCGACTACCCGACCGCCGCAGGTATCGAAGAAGAATTCGCCAACATGTTGTACCCCACAACTTCCTGTACTTTAGTGTTCCTCCGTGCGAGGATTTACTGCCGAACCTGATATGGAGCTGGTCCAGTCGTCCAACAGGTTTCGTTTGAACTCGAGAACTTTGGAGACACTTTGCTCGAGAAATGGCCCTCCCCTGGAAAGAAGCGACATTTGAGAATAGTTAATACCGGAGTTTAAAAAAAAAATTACTAAAAGGTAGGGATGTAGGGATGATTTACTAGAAATCTGAAAGAAATTCCAGATTCGAGGATTCGAAAAAAATAAAAATATGTTCTTTTATTTTCTTCAAAATTTGAATTGGAATTTGTTTTAGAGCTCTAACGCTGTTTATTGTTGGTCCAGACCCAACATAATTATAGGACAAACTTAAAAATCATACCCCAGACCATTAATTTAACACTTAAATGACAGCTACCCTTTCTGGCTCTTATTCGTGAATTTAAAACGATTGTCCTCGAAAATTCCAAGAAATAAAATAATTGTCACTTTTGGTTAAGACGCTCATCGCACTCTTTCACTAAAGTTGGAGTTTGAATTCCGGTTAGGGGCACTTGTGGTAGGTTTTATTAGTAAGACACTTTTGTTAGGATCCGTGTATTAGATTCTAGATTCTGCTTCCTAATATTTGAAAGATTCGTATCAGATTAGAAATTTCAAATCCAAATAAATCCCACAGTCGGATTCAACATAATTTAATTCCAAATTCGAAGCGAAATAATAATTCATTAGTTTTAAAGAATTTATACTAGATTCATTATTTGAATATGGTTTGTTGACCTTATTATTTTAAATCTTCACTAAGGGGGTAGGAACATAAAAGGTAGAATTTAATAGGAAATATAGGTCCTATTGCATTTAGGGAGGGGGGAGACCGTTTAGGGAAAACCATCCTATGTTCACCCGACCGGGATTTGAACCCCGATCTCCTCGTCAACGGCAGTCCAGTCTAACACAAGAGTGACGCCTCAAGCCAGCTCGCGTGTCGCTACTGGCACGTGAAGACATTTTATATTACACTTTTAGACTTAATTTTAGGGTTTTGTTTCCGTTATTACATTTTTAATTTTTAATAGGTTACCTTATTATTATTATCATCATTATTACTACTACTATTTGTTCTGTCTTACGACAGGTCCATTCCTTTTGTCAGTGAACTTAGACTGCCAATGCACCCTGTCCTCTGCTTCCTCCTTCAGTCCCCAGAATTTTCTTATTTCCTTCAAGTCATCTAATAGTTAAATCCTACTCCTTCCTAAGCTCCTTTCCCCCTCAACCTTTCCCTCTATGACATCATACAGAAGACAGTTCCTCCTAAAGATGTGTCCAATCCAGTTTACTTTGCACCGAGGAATCACATCCATAATGGTTCTCTTCATACCCACTCTTCATTTGTCACCCTGTCTGTCCACCTGATCAGGGGCTCTGAGAGGAATTTGTTCAGTGGGCACAAAGTGCTTCGGCCCCTATTTCC
>CABFWB010001951.1:114553-131318 GCA_902151455.1 Timema bartmani
AATGTGAATGCTAGTCTTCAATACATGCAAACATTTTCTGAGATCCCAGGAAGCTCTCGGGCCCCCTTTGCCCCCCCCCCTATCTCAGGTACGATGTACCCCTTGCATCCACCCTCAACCCCCTCATTGGGCCAGCACCTGATCTTCTCAATTCTTCTCCAGCACCGTATTTCAAAGCTCTCCAAATGTTTTTCTTTTCCATCTTCCTAAGAGTCCAAGTTTCTGCTCCATACAGTACGGTGCTCTAAATGTAACACTTCATCAGTATATTTCTCAGTTCCAAACTCAACTTGCTGATCAGCAGTAACCTCTTCTTGTTGTAAGCCTTGGCCATGGCGATCCTTGAACTAATTTCCTGGAACTCTCCCAATTTCATTCAGGAGTTTAAAAAAAAAGTTTTTTAAAAATATTCTTAATACCTTTGTATTGTATTTTTCGAATGGTAATGATGGTAGTGTAAATCTAGAGTATAATTTTTGGGGGGTAGATTGGCGCGCCGGAAAAAAGGTTGACCACTTTTCCTTAGACCAGTGGTTCTCGAACTATATTACCACGCGAAACCCTATTAAAAAAAAAGCTACGAAACCTACTAAGGAACCCCTCTCTATGTGTTCAGGTCTCATCACCTTTCCCTCTAACCTCTGGTTTTATTTGCCACCCTACTATACTTTTCCATTTGTTTTCATAATTTCTAAAAGTTTTTTACAATAATTTATTATTTTTGGTGAGTTAAAATGTGCTTCGAAATTCTTCCGTGACATAACACGCTATATTGTCATGCAGGTCAGATACACTTTATGATCGTTCACAATATACGGAGGGAAGCTCGTCCAATACTGTTTAAAATAATAATAGTAATAATAATAATGACGAATTTTGAAATATGAGATACACTTACCTGTTTATTAAACTTAGTTCTACTTAGAAGTCATCTGTTGAGTTTTTCGTGATCATTTTCTTTGTAGTCCTTTTACTATCACCCCTCTCCCTATTGATCACTCAACCTTGATCGTTCAAGTTGAGTGTGTGATGATATCTTAAGTTTTAATGTTAAACTTGGTAGACCCAAAGAGCAGCTGCAGATCGATATCTTAATTAGTAGTAAAAAAGTGTTTAAAAAAATGTATTAGTCACATGTGTAGGTATAGAATTATTATGACAAAAACATGTTTCCAGACCTTTTTGGCTAAAACGAGCTAATTTTGAAAAGTAGGTGTTGAGTAGGATTCTAACCTTTGGCTAGGTACCAAAGATTTATAGTAGGCCTACAGTCCCACACCAAATGTAAATGGGACGAAGTAAGGTTTTTATGATTAGTATTTTTCACAATCTTGTTCGATAACTTATCTTTAGTTTGTAATTTAGTTTTTAACTGCATTATTTAAAGAGTCATCCTAGGTTAAATATTGACAAAACCTTTAACAGTACACGAGTTTGTTGTTTACTGGAATGAACACAAAACTATGTTTTAAGACCCTATACATACATAGACATGTAAACATAGTTTAAAAGTTGACATTTTCCTTCTGAAAAGTACAACATTCCACATATTAGTTTTATATTGATCGTTAAGAATTAAATGTCTGGGAAAAGAAAGGTAACTGCTATAGGAGCGTAGAATGGATCTTTGTGAATAGAATGATGTCATTCAATAGGAGGGTCACAACACACTGGTATAGGAGCGTAGAATGGATCTTTGGGAATAGAATGATGTCATTTAATAGGAGGGGTCACAACACACTGGTATAGGAGCGTAGAATGGATCTTTGTGAATAGAATGATGTCATTTAATAGGAGGGTCACAACACACTGGTATAGGAGCGTAGAATGGATCTTTGTGAATAGAATGATGTCATTTAATAGGAGGGTCACAACACACTGGTATAGGAGCGTAGAATGGATCTTTGTGAATAGAATGATGTCATTTAATAGGAGGGTCACAACACACTGGTATAGGAGCGTAGAATGGATCTTTGTGAATAGAATGATGTCATTTAATAGGAGGGTCACAACACACTGGTATAGGAGCGTAGAATGGATCTTTGTGAATAGAATGATGTCATTTAATAGGAGGGTCACAACACACTGGTATAGGAGCGTAGAATGGATCTTTGTGAATAGAATGATGTCATTTAATAGGAGGGTCACAACACACTGGTATAGGAGCGTAGAATGGATCTTTGTGAATAGAATGATGTCATTTAATAGGAGGGTCACAACACACTGGTATAGGAGCGTAGAATGGATCTTTGTGAATAGAATGATGTCATTTAATAGGAGGGTCACAACACACTGGTATAGGAGCGTAGAATGGATCTTTGTGAATAGAATGATGTCATTTAATAGGAGGGTCACAACACACTGGTATAGGAGCGTAGAATGGATCTTTGTGAATAGAATGATGTCATTTAATAGGAGGGTCACAACACACTGGTATAGGAGCGTAGAATGGATCTTTGTGAATAGAATGATGTCATTTAATAGGAGGGTCACAACACACTGGTATAGGAGCGTAGAATGGATCTTTGTGAATAGAATGATGTCATTTAATAGGAGGGTCACAACACACTGGTATAGGAGCGTAGAATGGATCTTTGTGAATAGAATGATGTCATTTAATAGGAGGGTCACAACACACTGGTATAGGAGCGTAGAATGGATCTTTGTGAATAGAATGATGTCATTTAATAGGAGGGTCACAACACACTGGTATAGGAGCGTAGAATGGATCTTTGTGAATAGAATGATGTCATTTAATAGGAGGGTCACAACACACTGGTATAGGAGCGTAGAATGGATCTTTGTGAATAGAATGATGTCATTTAATAGGAGGGTCACAACACACTGGTATAGGAGCGTAGAATGGATCTTTGTGAATAGAATGATGTCATTTAATAGGAGGGTCACAACACACTGGTATAGGAGCGTAGAATGGATCTTTGTGAATAGAATGATGTCATTTAATAGGAGGGTCACAACACACATTGTATTGTCATTCGTATTTTCCTCCTCCCTTGTTTGTTTTCCTATTGCTAGATGATTACACCCAGGAACGTTATAAATACACTTGGTTGCTGGTGTTTAGGTATTTCTGATTGACTTTACTAGCTCATTAATAGAGTTAATTCATTCATATGGAGAAGGTAACCAGCGCGGGTAAAAGTTGTTATTTGAGGCCATAAGATATGAAACCGAAGTATGTGACTTTCTTTTAAAATACGATATTGTTTTTTTTATACTTTGGGATGACTTACATGACTTGCTAATTATACACAGCAATGCTAGTTATCTGGACGAGATACACAGGGAAATATGGAACAAGTAACAACAAACAAGAAGTCATTTTGCACGCAACCCAACCCCGGCGGCTCAGCCGATACGAAAGTTCAATCCAAGACCTTCCTTCCCCGAGTATCCGTCATTGGACCGGACAGGGGTAGCACCAGTGGCTTACAACCTGGTGCTCACAATGCTGGTTGAGGTTATAGCTTTATGTTTACATTTTAAAGTGATTATAATGATTATAAGAAGGTGACAAATTCAAAGAGAGGTGTAAGTGGTTAAAATAATAAACACCGTTAAGTTATTATTTAGGTTCCTTTTGGTTACTCACGCTTGACAGTTGCTCGATAATTTAGTTTACTGTAGCAGTCTCGTGTTCAGGCGAGTGGCGTTACTAGACTAACTTACCAAATACCCTCTGGGTTCGTTGATTCTCTTTTGAGACGTCTTAGCCGCATTTGTATAAGTATTATACAAGCAGTTTAAAATAATTAACCCACTTCAGTGGCCGCATGGTCTAAGGCGCTATTCTCGCAATCTACTAGACTGCCGATGACGGGGAGATCGTGGTTTGATCCCGGTTGGGTGTATTGAGGTATTTTTCCTAAATGGCTTCCCACACTCTCTCCACGCAAGTGCAGAAACACTTCCTCTAAATTCAAACTTTCTCGTCCCTAACCCATTAGCGTAATTAATACATAAGCATATAACCCGATTGGGTAGTAAGACGCGGTGCTAATATATATAATAATTAAATCGAGCATGCGGGCTTAACGTCACACTCTTTTGGTTTGTCACTGATGAGGTCAGGAATAAAACTACGACCAAGGGCACTGGGGCTTTTACCCCCCTTCTCCTTTCACGCAATTGTAGGTAAATTTCCTCTAAATTCTACCTACCCCACATGTATAGTTAAATGTGTATAGTCCGGAAGCAGCTGTCACTGTGTATCTCGCTTTGTAGGCGCATGCGCGTTTTGAGTTGGTTGGTTTTTAAATTTGACTGGTTCTTCCCACGTAGATTTTATGGAGAAGCGCGGACAGAGCTGAGATTGTTTCTACTCATGCAGAGGGATCTATACGCAGCTCTCGCTAATTTCTTATGGTTGGCTTAGAACTCTCACTTATTTTGGCCCGTCCAATATAAATTAGTTTTTCACGCATGCTCTATTATATATAAAGACGTCTCGCTAAGAGTAAGATCTGAAAAAATGTTCACACATGTCTTTATTCATAACAAAAACCATAATCTGCTCTGATTGGCGGAGTTGGAAGGGAAAGGCGGAAAGTGTCACGAAGACTGACCGTAGGTTAGTTATAATGGTAACTACTGAGGCTTTACTCAATAAAAAAAACTGGCATGTGAAAGTTTAGGAAGAGTATTTATTAACTTAAGCGAGAAGATTTTTTTAATTCGCGCTAGTAATAAAAAGCTCTATTTCACTTTGACAGCTCATAAAAAGAGGTGAGCTTAAAATGCAAAATCTGTCGATAGTCGATGCTTGTGGTTGAAAACCGAAGCTAATACGTAATATTATAATTGATAAAATTGCAATTTAGGAAAATTATATTTACATTATTAATTCATTCCAGAGCTCTTTTGCCGTTTTCACATAATCTAGAAAGCTGAACTTTGGTAGGGATGCTATCGAGTATGCTATATTTACTAGAAAAATTCAAAACTTTAAAACTCCAAGATGGCGGATCCAATATGGCAGACGATACGTACAAATCTATACCTAGAGATCTGACATTTTCATTTGGATTCCATGGAGCATGCCATCTTTATGGGTAAAATCCTAAACTTTAAAAGCTCAAGCTGGCGGATCCAATATGGCGTACCCAACGTACTGTACATATTGATTTCTAGAGAGCTGGAATTCGGTACGGGCGTCGTGGAGCACGCCATATTTATGAGAAAAATCCGAAACGTCATAACTAAAGATAGCAGGCGCAACGTAATAATTGGTTTTGGATGAAAATTGACACAAATCGCGCTACCTCCCGGTATAAATTTTTTTTAAATAGAGCAAAACAACAGGGAAAAGGCTTTGAGCGAAATCCTAAATTTCACCTGTTGGAGACAGGCATAGCTCCTGGCTTAGTCTAATTTATAAATTAACCATTTCAAAGCTGTAAACATCTTATTTCTACGATCATTAGACGACGAAAGATGTCTACAAGAAGTTTTTTTTCTTCCGTGTTTCGTGTCTTACTTTCCATCCTGTCCGGGCTATCCGCATATTCACACTAATGAGATAGGAATGAGGAAAGTAGGAGTTGTAGAAAGTGTATTTTGTATTCGCGTGGAGGGTGTTGGGTGGGAGGGAGGTGAGCGGAAAACCCTTTAGGAAAACACCCCTTGAATACATCCGGTAGAGCTACGAGCCCTAAAGACGAGACTGGCGTTTTTACCCGCTTGCCCACTGAATGTAACAACTAAGACTAATAGTATATCAGAAATTCCTAAACGTCAGGAACCAAGTAAGTCTATAACATTCCTGGGTGGAGCTGTCTACAGTAGGAGAACAAACAGGGGTGGAGGAAAATAAAAATTACATTACAAATTTTGTTGTGACCCTTTTATTAAATGACATCATTCCATTCACAAAGATCCATTCTACGCTCCTATACCAGTGTGTTGTGACCCTCCTATTAAATGACATCATTATATTCACAAGATCCAGTCTACGCTCCTATAACAGTGTGTTGTGACTATTAAATGACATCATTCTATTTCCCAAAGATCCATTCTACGCTCCTATACCAGTGTGTTGTGACTATTAAATGACATCATTCTATCCCCAAAGATCCATTCTACACAAAGATCCATTCTACGCTCCTATACCAGTGTGTTGTGACCCTCCTATTAAATGACATCATTCTATTCACAAAGAACCATTCTACGTTCCTATAAACGTGTAGACCTTATAGAAATAACAAATTTTATTATATCCCAATTTACAAACCAACTCAACCCTAGAGCAGACACAACAACCAGTTCCCCAACCGTTGATACATCACTGTGAAAGGGGAATCCTCACCAACACTATTAATTCATTTTTAGACTGTATCGAGAATCCTACTAGGTCCAACGGGCAGACGCACTAACGACTAATCTAAGGAGTTCGCCTGTGACCAGCACTTGGTAGTGAGCCCCGAACCACTGTTCTACATTACGACATGAAGTAATGTATTCTAGATTGGGTTTGATCAATGATTTTATTGTCCTTGACCCTGGAGGTAGCCTAAATTTGTTGCCCTTAGATAAAGTCACCTGTTGATGACCGCGTGGTTTGGAAAGTGCACGTAAATTTCTCTTGAATCCATAAAATAAATACACGAATGTTCCAGAACCTGTACTTAAAACATGATTACGTGAGTGCCGTTGTTTCTAACTAATGTACATTTAATTAATGAGACTGAGACCGTGTTTTGTTCCACAGCCAATGTCTCGTAGAAAGTTCACTTCACATTAACAAAACCTATTCCTCCACATTCATTATGTTTTGTATATAGAGCTGATTCCATCATATTGAGCATAAATTTATAATATAGAGAGCTGATTCCATTATATTAAACCAATTCATGTAATATGTAGAGCTGATTCCATCGTTTTTAACGTACATTTGTAATGTGTATAGTTGATTGCATCATATTTAACAGACATGTGTAGTGTGTAGAGCTGATTCCATCGTATTTAACGTTTATTTGTAATGTGTAGAGCTGATTCCATCATATTTAACATGTAATATATAGAGTTGAATCCATCGTATTTAACATAGATTTGTAGTGTGTAGAGCTGATTCCATTGTATTTAACGTTTATTTGTAATGTGTAGAGCTGATTCCATCATATTTAATACCTATTTTGATACGTAGAGCTGATTCCACGATATTCAACATACATTGGTTATATATAGAGCTGATTATATCACATTAAACCAATATAACTATGTATTATGTAGAGATGATTGCATCGTATTTTAACTCACGTGTATCACAAACAGACACGTGATGGTTGTCCATAGGATAAGTCCTAATAACTGAATTAGATCCGATTAAGTGAAAAACGACCATCTGGTCTTGGGGATCGAACCCGGAACATTTGGCTTTGAGTGCCAATGCTACCACAAAATCATCCTGGTTCGTCTCGTATCTAAGGATATCTGTCACTGGTTTTTATGTTGATACGATGTTACCACAAAGCTGTGCATGTATCTAAAGTATACCTATGTGTTTATTGTGAGATTTATTAAGACCAATTTAAATTCTGGAAAAATCTCTTTCACCAATAGATACATTTAAAATCCTGTTCTGTCAGCTAAAATGTGTATTAAAATGGAAAAATATACCAACAAGATATCAAATAGTAGGAATTTGCATTTGGTATTCAATTTAAATTGATTACTTTTGTTTTGCTAAGAAAATTAAATATATCTTATTATAAAAAACAATATTGGAAAAAATGTTGCTAGGGTTATAGTAAACTCACTTAAATCCAACCCTGAAATTATAAATAGTGTTTTACTTTTATTTTTATTTTTATTTAGCACCACGTCTTACTACCCGTTCGGGTTATACGCTTATGTACTTATTACTCTAATGGATTAGGAATTAGAAAGGTTATATTTAGAGGAAGTTAGCCCGCATTTGCGTGGAGGGAGAGTGGAAAACCATTTAGGAAAAACCACCCACAGTTCACCCGAACGAGATTCGAACGTCGAGCTTCCCGTCCTCGGCAGTCTGGCTATACACGAAACTAGCACGTTAGCCAATTATGCCACCGAGGCGGGTACTTTTCTTATTGCTATTAAATTTTCCTCGTCCTATCTCTTTCTTTTCGTCATCATTGCTGCTCTCAATGCCCTATAGACATGGGCGATTTTTAAGTACTTAATTTAGTAGAGAAACTTGTAACGAAATACTGAAGGAAAACATCACGAGATAACCAGTGAAGTAGTTACTATGAAAAATACGACGCGCTTTCATACGGTCATTGTTTTCATCTTTGTTTAGGGAATAGTTAATACTACCAACTAAACCAAAATCAAATTCCTTTCAGAAAATAATTTGTATTCGTGTCAATTAAAAATTTGATGTATGTTTTGAAAAATTCCAGCATGTTTTTAAAATTATGAATATAATACAAAATTAATAAAAAACAATTCTTTCAAACTTTTTTTAAAATCAAAGCTATTTCGTTTGGAATAGGATTTGTATTTGTTCTGTGCTTGCCTCTGGTCTCACACATCGCTGCACACCATGACCTGTGTTATTAACAAACTATACCTAAGTTTCCATGATAGCTGCTTGTTTGTGTAATAGCCGTCATGATAATCGCTCACACGGTAATAGTTGATTTCCGCTTCGGAGGTCAAATTGTATCAGGCGTCACACTTGCAATAGACTATAAACTACCGATGATGGCGAGATCGGGGTTCGAATCCCAACTGGGTGTAATGAAGGTGAATTTTCCTACCTAAAGGTTTTTTTTATCTCTCTCCGAGCAAATTCGGATAAACTTCCTTTAAATTCAACCTTCCTCATCCCTAACACATCAGTGTAATTAGTACATTTGCGTATAACCCAAACGGGTAGTAAGACGCGGTGCTAAAAATAAGTGTTGATTTGTACTGATTTAAGGGAGAGAGGATGGAGAAGGACGCGAAGAAAGGTCAGTGTTTTTTGAAGTTTTGGTAGCAAACCGTCTTTATTTTTTTTGTCAAAATAAACCAGATATTTCTCCATTAGAAACAAAATGTTTAATTTTCTTGATATGATGACCTCAACCGTTCGCTAATATCTGTCAAGAGCATAACGGCATTAGATGACCAACTTTTTAAATTAAGAAAAATATCCTCATCAAATTCCAGGACATCCTTGACAGATATTCAACAACTGTTGATACCACGCGAATAAAATTAAACTCTAGGTTTCTACGGGATAAATATTTGATTTATTTTGACCAAAGACATTTTTTGCTATAAGAGCTGAAAAAATACCGACTTTAGCTAGAAATCCCTACCATCTCCCTTTACGTATGGATACATCGTTCGCGTGAACGGGGCATTATAATGAAAACCCCTAATACACCGTTAAGCACACTTATGCTACCATAAAGAGCATGAAAAGAGCTATCACATCACCATTAGAGCTAGATTACAACCGTAAAGTTAATTACACAAGAGGATGGTGTCCTATTTTAATTTTTTTCGTCTTACTATCTCTTTAGGTATTGCAGATGTTGTAGATGTTGATATGCTGGTCTACTTTCTCTGCGAGGGGTGATTATTGTTTAATTTGTGTTAAAATTGTGTCCGGCACAGTAACATGGATAGAATGCGTAGGAAGGGGCGTTCACATCTCGGGAGGTGGCTGCAATTTGTTTGCGGTTACTCAATTACCCCCGGGGTCTTACTTAGCAACTGCGACCTCCTACCGACTTGTTTTCTTATCTTGGGATGTACTCAAAAGTCCGTGGTGAGCCGGTATTCCAAAAATAAAACCATGGACACCTTCTGATCTCCAGATAAGCACCTGGAACCTTCTGGTTCCAGTGTAGTGTGGACCTTGTCTCACATTTGTAGTCCCCAGTCAGCCAGTATTTCAAAAGTGATCCCTTTGGGGGTCTAACAAACGTTTCATACTGTTCTCTTAGCATTCTCACTCACCGTAAGACACACACACACACACATATATATATATACATAGTTAATAATAATAATAACTATTATTATTATTATTATTATTATTATTATTATTAGTCGTCTATTATTATTATTATTATTAGTCTATTATTATTATTATTATTATTATTAGTCTATTATTATTATTATTATTATTATGGATATAAATAGCCAAGCTATTGTATTTGTTGGTCACGGTTATAGCCGCATCTAAATATCATATTGTATAAAATCGAAAAATGACACCTGGACACGAGAATAGAACCCGGGACCTTTGGCTTGGTATGCCATTGTTCTAACCACTGAGCTATCCAGGAATCGTCCCATGCCCACGGTCATTCTTCGCTCAGATTTTAAGTCAGAGTCTGTGATGGACATGTAGAAATCGTCAACTACGTGTGAGTAGTCAATTAAGATCACGAGCTATCGGATAAAGCAGCCATCACAAACTCTTCCTTGAAATACGAGTGAAGAATGACCCTGGGTACGGAACTACTCCTGGATAGCTCAATGGTTAGAGCATTACTAAAGGGTCCGGGTTCGATTCCCGTTTCCAGGTGTCATTTTTAAATTTAAAGAATATAATAAGTGTTAATATGCATACAATTATTTTTCATTGACCGGATTTTGTTGTGGTCTATACTTTCGCATATATTTACATACAAAATAGAGGTAGCATTGTCGGCCTAAGTAGTGTATCTTATTTGTGTTATTTCCCCTCAGGAAGTATATAAACAGGAAGGCAGCGATGATTAGCGGGGAGGGAATACACACACACACACTTCATATTAAAAGTTAATATAATATTAATTAATAATTTCCTTTGCGAACTTACGCAAGCCTTGCTACAAATTGGTGCCAAGGTTGGCCGCGGCGGGCAAGTTACCGTAAACTCAGCGGCGTCAGGGGCACATCTGTTCCTTCATATGTGACACACACACACACACACACACACACGTCGCGCTCGTGTGAGCGTGAATACGATGGCGGTCGTCTTCATCTGGTACCTCACGAGGACATCTCCGTCACTCAGATACATGGGAGTCCTCCCATTTGAGAAGACCCGGTTCTTGTGTGAAGACATGTGAGACGCACCCGTCTATTTTTGTTATAACAATCACACATTACTTGGAAGTGATGAATGAAGTGAGTTCTCTTCATACACGTCACGTGTGTCTCCAGTTGATAGATGCGCAAAAGAGACATAAAACAATCCTGCTGAATTTTGTTCATCTCCACTTGGTTTAAATGTAATGGGTGGGGGGGATTTGGCTCTCAACAATTACAAGTTTCAGTTAAGAAGTGAACGTCATTACAATATGTAGCCTACGTTTTGTTAAACTATTACCGTGTGTGATAATCATAAGTGTGTGTTTGAGACATCTTAGTCTTGAAACCGTAAGAACTGTTTGTCTTCTCCCTTGAAAGATTGTGAATATCAAAATGCCGAGGCATCTCACTGTTGTTGTTGGCGAAGTAGTAAAATATATTCCTACGCAGATCCGCAAGGTATAGAGTGATAACTGGAGTATTATCAAGATAACAATATGAAAGGCTACGCTACTGTTGTCTGTTATTTCCCCAAAAGACCTGTCTTGAGGAATAACCACGTTCATAAGACTGGGATGCAACAGAAACGCAAGAATGTTTCGGTGAGTACACATAACTCTTTATGTGGCACAATTTATGGGGTAGGGACGGGGGTACCCTGGTCATCGACCCGTGAGAAGATATTTGGTGGACCCCAGTACCCACCTTACAAATACTTATTATTATTTACTAAATAAAATCAATTGAAGAGTTTTTTTGTCTGACATACTCCAACCAAATAAGATGTATTATGGATACAGCAGTAATTTTTTGTTGTTGTAATTTTCAATGCAGTCCACAAACGGTATTCAGTGCTCTCAGAAAATAAAAAGTTTTCACAATCCTGCTTTAGAGTAAAATGTATTCAAAATCTTTTTACTTATTTTATGTAACTAATTCATGTAGATACGTTTAGCTGGTTATTCTGACTTGGCTTTCTAACAATCACAGCAATCAGGCAGTTGACATACTATCCAGTTATCCGCACCGGTATACACGTGAACATAGACGTCAGTACTTATACTCTCTGGTTTGGTAGTGATGGTGATTAGTTTGAAACAATACCGGGAGTACTGGGCTGCTTTTTCTTTCTAAATGGTTTACTAGCTCTTCCTACTGATACAAGTATGTCCACTTCCTCTAAATTATATCACCCTCATCCCTTCCTCATTGGTTTAAATATGCGAATAGCTCGGAAGGATATTCCAATCTGGAGGACGAAGAGGGAAAAAAAAACTACCCAGCTAAATAGAAACGACTCAATTATACTGAGTTGGGATGCGATCTCAAGTATCTTAATTCAATACAATAGGTATACTCACTTCCGATAAGGTGCGGAATAATAATGCTTAGTTATGGACCCGTATCCAACTTTTTTCATAAATGGGACTCTTTATTCCAAATTACAAGGAAGGAAATCACCTAGTGAACAAAATAAAGTAAATGAAAGTTTTCACGATAAATTTGTATTTGAAAGTTGAACGAGATGTTTATATTTATCTTATTTATTAGGTATATAAGTCAATATAAAGAACTGTGTCTTGCAGCAAAGCCAGTTTATTAGCCAAATCATATTTAGATGCTTCTCTCAAGATTACCTTAAAAATCGTGCATATTAACAACAAAAATAACCGGTCAGAGCTTGTTTCATTTCATCTAGATATAACAATCTCTTCTCTCCCTAGCTTTTTTTTTTCATTTCAAGTCGTTCAACAAATCAGAAGTTCTCTTTTTACTATCGTTACCATTCTATCTACTCTAGGGACACTTGTCACGATATTGCCTACCAGCAGATAGGTTCGTGTCTTTATCGACCGTTGAAGTCTCTCAGCTTAGTTTGTATGATAAACCCTAGACACACGGACATTCTACCAGTATTTAACTCACGATATTTTTTTTAATAGTAGTGGCAAGTCGAGATAGGATTTTTCGTTCCTATATATTTATCTATTAATTTAATACTTTCCATCTTTATTATGAAACAGAAAACATTCATTAAAAAAAAAGTTGTACCATACAAATATGTGGTTTGAAGTAGATATTCTTTGTTTGTGTAGTTTTTGAAAACTTAGATACCACTAGTTCTTGATTATTTGGGGGGGACAGAACAAATCCATTCTCACTTTAAATTAGAGAATCAATAAAATATGCACCAACCAAATTATATGATAAAGGAATTAATTTTACAAGTCATTTATGCATTGTTCCAAAGTGGATCTTACCCTCTAACGATGCCCATGTTATCCACAAGTTAACATATTAAACTATTTAAGAGAATTGTTTTATATACTTTTTTAGAAGAACTTTTATTAGAAAAAGCACTGAAACATGTGTTTATCCAAAATAAGAAACTTTGTGTTTTATTTAAATCAATGATGTGCCTGGAAAAATATTGGGATGAGAGTGATCTTGCTGTGTGTGTGAAGGTGTGGAAGAAGGAACATATTATGAGAATATAAATAATGAACTAACAGGATAAATTAGTAATTTTTGCTGAGCCATTATAAAAGGGGATAGACCCCTCCAGCTACCAATAGTTGAGAATGGTTGATTTAAATACTGTGACTTGAGATTCAACCCACACAACATACCTGGTCTAAACCTAGCAAGTCAAAACCTTTAATAACCAAGATTATTAATCAGCGTAAGAATCAAGCTATCAGGATAACCATCATAGTAGTTGATTTGGAACTATATTGATTAAAACCTGTCACTGACAAACCAAAACATACCTTCATACATTAGTACGTATGCCTACAGATACATGTCACCCATACGAGCTATACGCATTTTATTTGTGCTAATGGGGTAGTGACGAGGGACGTAGGATTTAGAAACTAAACCCAAATTTGCGTGGAAGGAGAGAGGAATACGATTTAGGAAAAACAACCTTTTTACACTCATTTGAGATTCTAACCCCTACCGCCTGTCACAGAAAAAACCAAACTAGATTTGTCTGACATCTAGTCCACGTGCTCACCAATGTGGGTCCAAAACTATTAAGGTGTTGGCTACTCGTCTGATAGTAAGAACTTTCCCAACCATATTGGAGGCTTCAGTTTGCTGTTCACTTGGTAACTGTACAGAGTTTGAAATTACAATGGTAACTTAATAAAGTGATCGTGTGTACAATATATGAAGCCAAGCATTGAATTCTCCTGGACATGATTCGTGTATTACTCGCCCGTCTAAGTTCATGGACATGATTCGTGTCTTACTCATCCGTCTAAGTTCCTGGACATGTTTCGTGCCTTACTCATCCGTCTAAGTCCATGGACATGGTTCGTGTGTTACTCATCCATCTAAGTCCATGGACATGGTTCGTGTCTTACTCACCCGTCTAAGTTCATGGACATGGTTCGTGTGTTACTCATCCGTCTAAGCTCCTGGACATGGTTCGTGTGTTACTCATTCGTCTAAGCTCCTGGACATGGTTCGTGTGTTACTCATTCGTCTAAGCTCCTGGACATGGTTCGTGTGTTACTCATCCGTCTAAGCTCCTGGACATGGTTCGTGTTTTACTCATCCGTCTAAGCTCCTGGACATGGTTCGTGTTTTACTCATCCGTCTAAGCTCCTGGACATGGTTCGTGTGTTACTCGACCGTCGAAGTCTCCCGCTAGTCTTGTCTCTTTGCTTGGTTCGTGTCTTTCTCACCCGTCTAAGTTCATGGACATGGTTCGTGTGTTACTCATCCATCTAAGTTCCTGGACATGGTTCGTGTGTTACTCATATTCGTGTTTTACTCGACCGTCGAAGTCTCCCGCTAGTCTTGTCTCTTTGCTTGGTTCGTGTCTTACTCGCTCGTTCAAGTCTCCTACTTCTTGGGTCACGTACTGGATGCCGCTTGGCACACGACAAGCTTCGTGCAGTATTTGGCACGCTCCACTGGCTACCCTCACACAATAGCAATCTTTCCTTTTCCCAAGAGAATCAGATAAAAATTAACTTTACAATTATGTTATCTATTTACGATTTTACATGGCAGAAGTTGTAGTGAATTGAACTTTAAAATCACATTGAATCGATCTCCTCATTATTATTCATCTGTAATTAAATAAAAATTAGCACCACGTCTTACTACCCGTTCGGGTTATACGCCTATGTACTAATTACACTAATGGTTCATGGATTAGGAAGGTTATATTTAGACGAAGTGTGCCCGAATTTGCGTGGAAGGAGAGTGGAAAACCATTCAGGGGGAAAACTACCCTCAGTGCACCCAACACGAGAGTAGCGTGTTAGACCTCGAGGCGATTGAAGTGGTTTTAAATATCTTAATATCATTATCATTAATATATAAATATATTGTATATATACTCTCCATTTTGTTTTAACTACAAAGACTCGTCATTGAAACAACAACAATGCCAACATATTTATTTCCTTTCACGCATACGAGTACATTTCATTCGCAATCTAAGAATCTGTATTTTCTTTAATTAATATACTGGCACTGTTGGGCACGCCGACTAAAATGTTGATCTGGTTTAGTCAGTTTCGCTGATGGGAAGGTCTGGATTAAATTCCCGGTTAGGTATACTAAAGTTTTTTTCTTTAAGTAATCTCCCCACTATTCCTCCACGCAAATGCAGGTACATTGCCTTTTAATTCTACCTTCCTCATATCTACCCCAGCGGTGTGAATAAATGAGGATAGCACTAATGAGTGGTATATAGTGGTAAATAAAAAAAAAGCTTAAACAGTTTTATTGTGGTTTTTTTGATCAGTATTTTGTAATGAATATCAACACATTTGCTGCAAATCATTGTAATTACGGCCCTGTCCGTATGGAGGGGAACACTTTTCATGACACATGGGTACGGGAATTGAACCCTGAACCTTTGGCTTGAAGCACCAGTACTCTACCTCGGAACTATCCAGGATTCGTCCCGTGGTCAGGCTCATTCCTCACACATAGTTCAGAGCATTGGTGCGCTGAGTCAAAGGTCCCGGGTTCAATTCCCGTGTCCAAGTGTCATTTTTAAACTAATTTAAATTAAGGTATTTTGGAGTTTTGTTTTTGTTATTCAAGCGTAAAATCAAACATGCTAAAAATTTATACTTTTTTTAAAAAAAACTTCAAAATTAATAAAAGTGCATCCAAAATCTTTTATTTCAGAAACTTTACCCATTCGGAAAATATCTTGCCTCTGTGTCAGTTGAAATGTTCCTCAAGATGGCCGATCATCACTCTTTACCGCGGCTCTGGATGCATCAAAACATCCTTCTCCTTTGTCCACGTTTGTCATTGTACTCGTATTTCATTATTTTCCCTGTTAGTTCTATCCCTCCCACAGTCTACCGGGGTAATTTGGGTCCATTGTTGTTGTCTTGGTTACCATCGAAAGTTTTCCTGGACTCATCTCGTATTCCGTTACTGACTTAGTGTCGTCTTGTTCCTTTTTTTTTACATTGGATGTAGCTCAGTTTTTTTAAACCTTTGTTGCGTACAGGTGAAGTCAAAATTACCATTCTTTGGTCTCAAGGTTCAACAAGACCGTGGTTATTTATCGCTACACAGGGAGCTAGATATTTAAAGAGACTGTTAACGCTTTTCTCTTTATGTAAGTGAGCTAGATACCAACCAACACCTGTCATTCTTTATCAGAGAGCTTCAGAGGCTGTTCAACACTTGTACTCCCTTGTAAGAGAGCTACAGAGGCTGTTCAATACTTGTACTCCCTTGTAAGAGAGCTACAGAAGCT
>CABFWB010001952.1:14869-34915 GCA_902151455.1 Timema bartmani
GGGGGGGGGGGGAAGAATTGCAGTAACAAAAATACGGAAAATTCATCCCTTACCTTAAATGAATATTTTAAATTTCAAATCTCACGATAAAATGATTTAGTCGAAATTTTATTTTAAGTTATGAACAATTTTTTTTTTTTATTCACTGATGAATGGCCAGTTTAAACAATAACAAATTGTTGTTTGGTTTCGAAATACAATTCTCGGGTGATTTTTTTTTTCTGGAGATTTACCCCTCCTTTCAGTGAAAGACATACCAGACACAACAAAAATTCATTAAACTAGAAAATACTGCGCCACCTTTACGAACTAAAAAGCTATTTGAGCTCATTCCTTTTACGCCATAAACCAATTTTCCAGCGTGTCCTTCCTTGCAGCTGGAACAATTTATGTTTTTTCATAAAGTATATTACCCATTATATTTCAGTTCCCAGCTTCCTTCTTTGGATTGTCCATCCTTTCTAAAGTTTAATTCTATTTCGGACTTAAAATTAACCCTCCATATCCTGTTTTGTTATGTTAGATAATTTAACTTTAAATAGGTTAATTTATAAAATAATTACTAAGTTTGTATAGGTACGAGACAATAGATTGTTTAGTTTATTGGCCTACTATTTGGGTGTTGATAAAGCTACTGAGATATACTTTCATGTATTTATAAGCGCAGCTGTCAAAAAATATACTGTTAACTTCCTGTATATTAAATATCAATAACTCGTAGCTTACTCATGGTATTGATTATTTTCAATCTTTTAGTCATTTAGTGTATTACGATGATAAATATTAATGTACTTATATTATTTTAATTTCTTTAAGTGTAATAAAACATTATAAGAGTTGGTTTGATTAATATTGGTAGTGAATTATTTTTTTGTGAGTATAAAGGTAAGATTTTGATGTACCTTTATTCTAAGAGTTTTATTGTGGTGTGATATTATTTTATTTAATCTGAGTTTATTTAAAGTTTTCAATTTATTTTTAAACAATTTTAGCTATAGAATCAATTAATCTAGTTTATTCTAGTCAAAATTTAATTAGGAACATATAAAAAAAACCATTCCATCTACGAAAATACTGCGTAAGATAAGATTGTATAGCTTTTATTGCTGCAAAATATGGCCCACATTATTATTAAAGCACCCTCACCAATTCTCACGTGATTTTAGATGTCTGGCCCACTATATACTTGATTGAAATTGATGAGAAGGTGGAGGTTTTAATCTGTCAGGGACACTTCCTTAAACTACTCTCTATATATTTATCCGATATACTCGTAAGTTATATTACGCCTTTAATAATCTTGAAGTCAACAGTATTTTAAAAAATTCTCCAAACAATCTAAAAGACACTGTTAGAGTTAGTGCATAGTTCAGTCAGTCATTCAGTGGGGCAGGTCCATGTAAGCCTTAGTTATGAAGTTACCATATATACTAGAATATTTGTCTACCATTGAAGTAACATTATTTTACTGCAGGTACTAAGATTCTGGATATATTAATATTTTATTTTCAGAACAACTTATTACAGCTTGTTCGGGTTGTACGCATATGTACTAACACGAATGTGTTAAGGATGGGGAAGGTCGAACTTAGGGGAAGTATACACGCACTTGCGTGGAGGAAGAGTGGAAAACTATATAAGAAAAACCAACATTCAACCGGGATTCGAACTCCGATATCCCCATCATCGCCAGACTACACCCAATATCATCGCTGAGGGAACTGCAGGTATTATAGAGAAAAGCTTTATCTTCGCTCTCGCTCTGTCAACTGTTGCCAAATCTCCTCCCTCTCAGTCATGCCGGAAGGTAGTGTGCTGGCGTAAGAATGAGCTACTGGCCACCAGGACTAACCAGCGTTGCGAAACTTGTTTTATATTTGAGAGGAGAGTAACCACACGAAAACTAGAGAATGACAACACTGTTCCTCAATATTAGCCATGCAGTTTCCTCAAAGATGATCTCCAGTGTAGGTCACTGCAAGAGTGACGCCTTAATCCATGCGGCCACAGAAGCGGGTTTGTGGGCATAGGTAAACTACGATTTCCAAAGCCAAACGGAACGGGGAAGGATAGGAGAGGGATTAAAAATTTAAAAATTATTTTAAATATATATTCCACAGCTAATCCCACCGACTATTTTTATCTTTCCTAGTTCCTAAAAATGTAGTAAAATTCTTCTTAAATAGTTTTTTACCTGCTTCGGTCATAACGTGGTCCAAGTCGTCACTCTCGTGCTAGACAGAAAGATCCTGGTTCGAATCCCGGTCGGATTTACTAAGGATGTTTGTTCCAAAAGGATTCACTATTCTCCGTCGACGCAAATGCGGGTATACTTCCTCTGAATTCAACCTTCCTCATACCTAACTCACTAGCGTAAATTATTACATAGGTGTATAACTTAGACATGGTGCTAAAAAATTGCATCTTACCCCTTTAAGAAAATTATAGTAATCTTGAATTCATCTACATACGAAATATATTTCATTACATCTTCCAATCGTGATGAGAAACCTCCAATAAATCGCCTACCATTCTTCCGCATCTAATATAAGCTCGTCGGACTGTGGGGAAGAGGGTGTGAGTGGGAGTGATGTTATTGGAGTATTGATTTTTTTTCCAAACGCTTATTTAATTAATACTGGATCTCCCTTTCTCCGCCCACTTGGTACTAATAGATCTCTGGATTCCGAGTTGTTCAGTACCGGTGAATTAATCTAGCTAACATGATTTAGTCATTAATTAAATGGGGAAGTAGAGCCAGTGAATCAGGAAGGCTCGGGTACTTTGTGCCCGGACCTGTGTTTAATTTACCTATTTACCTTGTAAACACACTTCTTCCAACCTTTTAGACAGCCCTTTTCCCCCCCATTAACCCCCCTGTCCATTCAACCAAAATCAGTACTCTCTCTCTCTCATCGTCTGCTCTTTGCAATAGTAAATTAGTGTAGCCACAGGGCCCAGTTCTCAAGAGAAGCTTACTAAAAGGACAGACTTTGAGGACGTATCTTATCTGCTCAAAAGCTAATGAATTGTTGTTGTTTTTTGTTTTTTTAAAGGTTGCGTTTTGGTTTAATTCATTATAAACTACATCATTATCACTAGCTGGGGAATTTAGATATTTTCTTTGAATTATGTCCACAGTATTTTTTTTTTGTGATAGGGGGATGTGGAGGATAGTGAATAAAGGTGAGCAAAGGTAATAAATAAGCCATCACACAGTATGTCTCTTTTCAAAACATAATTTTTTCTTATATTAATTTGGCATTCTTTTAAGTGTGTTTGTCTATTTAAGAGTATTAGGGCCGGGTTTTGTAAGCTGTAGTACATGAACTCCCAGTCCTACACGGCGTATTTCAGGCGGTAAGCATGCAATGCACCCGTTAGTTCTATTAATCCTACTTATGTATAACAAATGGTACAGTACACCCCACAGACTTTCTCGCTCCTTTATTATAAATTATACTTACAACTCTTCAGATATGTGAGATTAAATAATATAATATATTGTTGAAGAGATATAATGGCAAAAAGAGCATCACATTCCCTCAAAGAGCATATACGAGATAATATACACTGTTGCAGGGACGTATTTAAAAACAGTAACATCTCTGTTCACCAAAGATCTTAATTTAAATCATATAATGGTCATTAGCTCAAAAATTATTGGTTCTTATAAAAATATGTTTCAATTAAATGTTTTTAAAATCTTTTAATATTAATATACCATTTCGAAAATAAGTTAGATTTTATCTCAAAGAGTTTCGGAGATATGATCAAAATTGGAGGTACCCGCCTATGTAAAGTACCTTCAAGTCATTTTTTCCGGGAAAATGAGTTGCACCATTTTATTTGTAGTGTTAAACAATGCCTGGACACAAAGTGTAATCAAAATCGTTGGATTGGATTTTGAGGCGTAAGTTCTTCTCTTTTTACGCTAAAGTAAACCACACTTGATTTTAGAGCTAGTTATCTAATTTCAGAAAATACTTGGGAGAACCTTATGTAAAATACCTAGATAGATAGATAATTTTCATCTCTATCGGTAAAACGATTTAGGCTCTTAAGCTGAGACACAGACCCACACACAGACAGTTGTCACTGCAAAAAAAAAAAAACTTTTTGGGTTAAGAGTCATGAAACATCGAAAATTCGACATCCATCAAAATATTGAGCTAGATATTTTAGACACTAACAACACCTTCCCTCTCCAAGGAGATACACAGACAGAAAAACAACATCGCGAAAACAACTTTTTCGGTTTCAAGGGTTCATGAAACGTCAATATCAATCAAAAGCTCGAATTGGGTATTTTGACGATTATAACACTTTCTCCATCCAAGGAGTTATGAGACGGTAAATAGAAGTATATCCTTAGATGTGTCCAAGGACCATTAGGAGGAAGGGAAGCTTGAGACCTCTTAGCACTGGTCTTATTCTCCTCGACCTTATTCAGCAATCGTTTGGTTTTTTTCTTTCATTCCAACATTGTTAACAGGTATATCTCTCATTTATTTGTAAAAGGATTACTATATTATTTTGCGTCACTAAACAACTGTTCATCATTAAATTTATTCTAAAATAATGTTTAATCAATTCATGTTTCATGAGGTCGTCCTGTTTAGTGACCTATTTTGAGAAAAAAAAAACCATGAGTACATTTCTGGAACCCTCTGATAAAAGGATGATTTTTAGAGAAGTGCTGGTTTAGTTTTGTGTCTGCCTATGTGTCTGCTTATGTGTCTGCTTCAGTATCTGTATCTCGGCTTGGAGCCGAAACCGTTTAACCGATGGGGCTAAAGCTTTGGTATCTAATGTTTTTCATAGGGCTCCCCCAATGAGTTTTGTAAACTATATAGCTAAAATTAAGGGTAGTTTACTTAAGGGTGAAAGGAGGGAAAAAAACCTCAATTTTTATCAAAATTTGTTCTAACTATTTTAATTAAAATTCGTATGTTAGCATTGTCTAACACTACAAAATAAATAGCGACCCTCATTTTCCTGTAAAAACGAATTTGAAGGAACTTAACAATAACGGATATCTCTAATTTTGATCAAATCTACGTAAATATTAACTTATTATTGTAGATATGTAGAACTATTAAAAATAGCTTCCAAGCTATTAGTAAATAAATATTATTTTATGGAACTCTTTAAAATGTAAAATTGATTTATATGCTCTTTAGTGGACGGAGATATTACTATTTTATATATGTTTCTGTAACAGTATATATTATTTCATTTATGCTCTTATGTATAATATTATGCTCTTATTCTCGTATTCTTAAAAAAATGTCTTTTTTTTCACATAGCTAACTTATAAGTTTTAAGTAATGAACCGTTTACCACCTCAAACTCTAACCGCTAGAGGCCACGACAGGCGGGAAGAGGGTTGCCAGAATCAATAAGGAATTTAATGTAAAAACAATTAATAGGAAAATTTGCAAGTTTTAACAAAAATAGAATTATTTGTTCAAAGTAAGACAACAGGGTCATAAAAGTAATTCATGGCCTCACAAGGCGAACTGAGTAGTATTGATAAACATATAAATAAGGATTAATATTATAAGTAACGTACTTGGTAGAACGACAATTGGTTGATTGATTTACACACTTTTTAAGTCAATTAACAATACAAGTTATGAATATGAGGGATGGTTTAATAAAAGGGAGATTGTTAAAACATAAAAAGAGTTAGACGCCTACACTGAACGATTTTAATCACATAATTAACTAAGCGTTCAAACACCCAAACCCACTATGGGCCGTAATATTCAAGTATTTAACAAAATATAAAGGGACTATATATTTCCATCTCGGAGCGATTATGACCAAGTCCTGACGAGTACTTCTCGTGGTTGAGTCGGCATTAATAGTCGACCATGATAGATAAGCGCTAGCTTTATATAGGTCTAGTTTCTGGACACAAGGAAGGGGAAATCTTCATTGCGAAAACGTGATAGAAGAATCATTTTTATAGTAACAACCGTTGTCATCTTGACACGTAATTCCGGAAATCCCGCAATTTGGCAGTGTAGATCGCGTGAGTTTTACGGTCAGCTGGCCGGCTAGGCCAATCAGCGTCGGCCTCGGTCACCTCATGCAAGTGTGTCACTGATCCCATTTTCAAAGGTGTGTCTATCTTCATTTCAGAATAAAATTTGGTGTTAGCCAATCATGTGATGGTTGTTGGCCGTAGAACTAGAAAAAGTGAAGCACATATTTTAGACATAGTAAGGTTTTGTAAATATTTGATATTGCAGGATTTCTATGAGTATCGGCATTATTCGGGGCGGGTAGTATCGACGTAAACTAGCTAACCTAGCTAACGTTACAATTGCGGGTTGTCTATGTGTATCGGCACTATTCGGGGCGGGTAGTATTGATGTAAATTAGCTAGCATTGCTAATGTTACAGCAAATTTCACAATTTTTAGGCAAAGGAGCAATAAATTATGTACGGTGCACTGTACAATTTTTTTTTTTTTTGTGAAAGTTTGGATTCCAAATTGTATTTTATACTGTAAGGCACTGTTTAAAAGTTGAAGATTATCACAGTGACGAAGAGGGAGTTTGCCGGGAATGTTTGAAAACATTCTCAAGACTATCAAGGAAGGTAAACTAATTATAATATACAAAATTCTGGTAAGCGTAAGTTTTTTATGAACCTCCACATTTTTAAGGATCGCTACACAAACAAGCCTAGGTATGAAACTTGCAATTTTCTGATTTCAATTTCTACTTAGAGAGAGGACAGCTCTCACCCTTTTCATGTAACAGAAAGAAATTAAGAAAAAACGCTATTATTGCTGTTAATTATTATTAAAACTAAAACTAGTAATAAAATCAACCATGTTGGATTTACCCACCTGTCCCCGTTGTTTGACAGTAACTAACGTATTGATTTGAACTGGCGCAACGTGATTTTTCAAAGGAACTTATTTGATTTCGTTCAGTTAAAAATACTTCAAAATTAACATTAATTTGAACATTAATTTATTCACCCAATCAACTCTAAACTTAAAATATTACATTATGTTAAAGTTATTTTTATAACTTTGAAGTAGTCGGTATTGCCCAGGAGAAATATTTATAGCTTAGAGATTGTACGTGGAAGGTAGTTTTAAATATTAAAATTCTGACTTTGGGGTGAACTTTTTCGTGCACAGGGGCTACTAATTTTAAAAATCTCAGACCTCTGCCTTTGGTAGCTATCGCGCAAAGCTCATGACAAACAAATTCTTCATTTTATTAATATAAATTTTGTCATCTTAACTTCAGCGTTTTAGTGCCATTAATTCACGAACAACATTAGTATTGTGGTTTTAAGAGATGGTTATAGTCTATATTTTAATAAATATTGTATTATAGGTATAGCCCAGGAAACAAAATGGAAAAAACTCAAATGTCAAGAATAATTAGATAAAATATGAATTTTGGCAAGTTGTTAGACCATTTTAAGAACACCCCACACCTTCCCCTTTGCTTCATCCCCGGTTACCCCCCTACACTTTACATTCAAAGTTGAGAAAGTAGCTTATATCTCCATAACCAATGGTCGTAATGATATAATGTATTTTTTTTAGTTTTAACCATAAAACTACAATTCTACAAAATGGTTCTCATTAAAATTAGAGCTAACACCAATAGTTTTGTCTTAAATTTAATAAAGGCTTAAATAAAATGGAATTTTTATTAATATACATAAAGTTTTAACGTTTTAGCTTGTTTAAAAATGATAATATGGAAATATCTCAAGTAAGAAAGTTGTAGGCTTATTAAAAAGATTTAAAATGGTGATTATATATATTTGAACATTTTTGCACCCATGACTTTGTCACACGATAAGGCTGAATAGCGCCATCAGCACAGTGAGCAATTCTCAAACCTTACCCTCATTGTATTAAAAAATATTGAATTGACAAGTAGAACTGCAAAGTCTTGGGTAAATTCTTTGAAAGGTATTGATCTAATTCTTCAGTTGATATTTACTGAAAGGTCGTGGAACTTGAATATGCAATTGAATACGGTACTACCACCAAAATGCTTCCGTATTTCCATGGTGCAAGACAATTACCTTATGCAAAGTCAGCCCATCTAAATGTTCAACAAAATTATGAAAATTAGTTTAAAATTGTCAGTGAAAGAGCTCGATTTGTTTACCAACAAAGGATTCATCACTGTGAGGAGAAGAGGAATGTTTTGGTCTGGTACATGAACGGACATGAGTTTAGAGCAGTGTCTTATGCGCCCTATGAAAGCAATACTACGCATGGAAGAGGTATTACAGACAGCACTCTATCCAAATAGCTCCTCATGACACCTTTTTTGTTGAAAATTCACGAAGCTATTGAGGAATTCTTGGGAACATCAATAACATTTAATGTACAACATAGTTAACTACGCGAGTCACGAAAACTAAGAAATTAGTCAGTCCGACATTGAAAAGTTCACTTTGAGGCTTAAGCAGCACAATCCATTCACAAAATTGTTTGGATAACTTGTTCGTTTGTCATCTGGTTTGATGTCTGCTGAATCTGTAAACTGTGACTAAGCTTATCAGGTAGGAGTATCAGCGATGGAGAAAATGAAAGGAAAACATTTTGAAGAATTGAAACTACACAGAAAGACATGGTCAGAACACAAACAAAACATAAATTTGTGAAACTTTGGTCGAAAGAGGTGAGTGTGAATACTCAACAGTTGGTTAATGGAATTTTGTGTATGTGTGAAAACGCAAGCACACTATAAACATGCCTTGAGTATGAGCTAGTCTCTCACCCACCATCCATTTTTGATGTAGTTTATCTTCGAAAGGATAAAAAGTACTCTCTCATGAAAGTTTTTGGAGAGGATATTGTAGAAACATTTGACCTAATCGATGCAGCAATAGTAAAAGATGGTGTATTTCTTCTTCACTCTCACCTGGCCAAAGGATAGCTCATATGGAGAAATTGTGCCAAATTACTGTTCATTTGTGCTTACAATGTATGGAAAAAATACAATCATGGTTTTCGATGGCTACCCCGAAGATTCTACAACAAAACAAGAAAGAACAAAATAGAAGGGCAGCCAAAAAAAAAGCTCATGTGACATCATCTTTGAAGAAAACACAAATTGTATGACAGCAAAATAGGTTTTTTTTTAGCTAATAAAAGAAACAAAAAAAATATTTGTAATTTCAGCAGCAGCAGCATCTGAACTAGAAATAAATGTTTAAAACATATATATATAGTAAGGATAGGGATTGAAAAACCAAAATGTTACTCTAAAGTGGTTGTCATGGGTTAAGGCACATATTTACTAGTGTTGTTAGTCGCTCTCGCTCTTGCAAATAAATATATTTGTTTTTGTAACCAAAAAGGTGGTAAAAGCCCTTCAAGAGTATTTTACAAAATCGAAATTTGAATCGAGTAGTACAGTGAAATTAGGAAACTTCTACTGTTTGCTCACGCAATAACTAGTTGTGACATGACATAATTTTTTATGGTTTGAGAAATATCAACGCAATTAAAATTATAAAATCATCATCTGATTTTGAGGGCCAAGAGAGAATTTTTACTCAATAAGGAACTCCTCTAAAAGAATTGTTTGTCAAATAAAAAAAAATCGTTGCATCGTATGGAACGAGTAAATACTCCAATTTGAACGAAGGTCGTTACTTCTGATTCACGAACTTAACAAGAAAACCGGCTTTAAGTTCAAATTTTATCCTGACAAAATTAACCCCAACATCAAAATCATCTCATCAACATCTTCTAAGGGTTAACTTGCAAGTACAAGGGTGTCTAGGAAATAAACTGCTGGCATTTGATTGGGGTTGGAAATTAGAATACCTTGAAGAAAAAGGAGGAAAAAGTAAGCATTGAATCCTATTGCTAGCTCAATACCTTTTCCCGCCGGATGGACTTCTACACCTCATGTCCTGTATTTGTAAATCAGGATATCGAAATTATTGTTGATGCCGAAAATCTTTTTTAAATTTCTCTACAATGTGTGAGCACTGCGATGGCCTATCATGCTACAACTCACCTGCGTTAAGTGAAGAAAATAACACTATTTTTCACGAGTAACTCTGTACATACTCTGAATTGTAGACGTTAAGTGAAGAAAATAACACTATTTTTCACGAGTAACTCTGTACATTCTCTGAATTGTAGCTTTAAATATTGATTATTCCAGGAATTTTTTTGGGTGGTGGGAAGAAGAAATCACATTTTGACAATGCTCTGGGTCTTAATTGTTGATAAAAATAAATCTATAATGTTATTTTATCACCTGTGGCTGATTTAAACGATTTTTATTTTACTATTGAAATGGTAAATTATTTTTAATAAGACAAAATGAAAAATAAATACAGTACTTTATTTAAATTATATAACAAAACATTCAATGAAAAATGTAAAATATTTACTAAAACTAGGCCTAAAAATGTACACTATGTAATTTCATTGAAATTACTGAATTTATTGGAATGAATATATAAAAAGCGAAAAGTGTCCACTGCAAGAGATACTGACGCTGTTGAGGCCAAAACCATCATACGCCTTTCATGGAGTGATTCTGTAGCAGCAGGACAATTTTGTTAACAGACACCAAGACAAAAAAAAAGTAATTTAATTTGTAACATTTTATTTTTGAATATGTAAAACTTTATACAATTATTTTCTTGTTTTCCCTTGAGTTAAATTAATACAGATACAATTTAATATTTAGTTAAACATTTTATGAAAGGGGAAAGTTTCAGTGTGTGGAGGGGCTGTATACCAATATCTTCCCCACTCCTGAACTGCCTGCCAAACATAGGTCGATGGGATCACCTGTTGCCGTTGTGGTACTGCCCACTACTTGGTATGCCATTAGTAGTACCATTCACATGGAGTGATATTATCTGAAGTGTCATTGGAGCTAACATGTTGATATATATATATATAATTTTAAAGCTATTGAATATGCCTACAACTTTCTTACCAAACAAATTCCCATATTGTCATTTTCAAACAAGCTGCAACATTAAAATTGTATACATAGAAATAAAGATTCCGTTTTATTTGAGCCTTTATTAAATTTAAGACAAAACTATTGGTATTAGCGCAAACTTTAATAGGATAAATTTTATAGATCGTAATTTTATAATTAAAACTAAAAAAAAAAATTACATCACTACTATCATTGGTTATGGAGATATAAGCTAGTTTCTAAATGTCTGCGATTGTAAAGTTTGGGGTGGTTCAGGGGGAGAAGCACCGAGGGGAGTGGTGGGGAGTTTTGGGGGAAAACACTTCTTATAGTGGTCTAACAACTGGCCAAAATTCAGCTTTTATCTAATTATTCCCGACGTCAAACCTTTATTTACTGGGCTAGTAGTGCAATTTAATGTTATGAATAGCTTGATATGTATTCTCAGGACTCAACATATATATCATAAAAGGTATTATGACTTCATGTCCTTGCTTAGGTCAAGTGTCCACAACACACATACTATAACACATTTCAACAATCATTCGCTTCAAATAGTCTAGTTTTATTCCAGTAGCCCACCCCTATTACATTTACCTCCAGTGAACACCCCGTTATCATGCTATCTCAGTTAAATAACGTCTGGTCAAAGTACCTGGAGGATTTTAGCTTAGGGATCGTAAGCCACATGACTTAAATTAGTAAAAATACAGTGCAAGCACTGCAAACAAGTTTTAAAACATATTTAGTACTATTTTTGTTATTGTTAGTTGTTCTCTTACAATATACGTGCGTTTGAATGATGTATCATTTACAAAATTCTCTCTTGTGTTTTAAAGTTAAAAAATGTAAACATAAGTATATTTTTTAAACTAAACAAACATACTCTAAAAATGTTAGCCTTAATATTTGTTTTATATAAATGCCTGAAGAAGCACACATACAATAATGTGATGGAATGTTAGTTCTCCGTATTCCGCTATGTCACGTGTGAGAACCGACTTTAGTACTTCTACCTCCCCATGTGAAACCAAACTAAATTAGGCTGGATAACTGCTTGCTCGTCAGGCCTAAGCCTACGCGCTTTGACACGGGCTATGATTAGGGCAGAGTAATCCAAGCAGACACAAGAGATAACGCATGTATTAACCTCCGACATTAAGGACAGGAAAAATAACTTTAGGCCCACACAGAGAAGATGATGAAAACCTGCGATGGTATCGTGCAGCAACTTGAGGCCTTCTATTCTAAATACTATATTTTTATTGCTAAACGTTGAGAATAAGATATCATTTTGTAGTTATCACCACGTTTTACTACCTGTTGAGGTTATACGCATATATGAATATTACTCTACTGAGGTAGAGATGAGGAAGGAATAATTTTAGAGGTAATATACCTGCATTTGCGGGGAGGGAGAGTGGGAAACCATTTAGAAAAAAACCCTCCTAAGTAGACCCAACCAGGAGTCGGGACACCGATCTCCCTTGTCATCAGCAGGCCAGTATAGTACGTGAGTGACGCCTTAGACCATTTGGCCACTGAAGCGGGTGATAAGATTCTAGCTCTCTGCAGTGGAGTTAAAGTAACTTACGATTAACTGAAGTTTTGTCCGTTTTAACGGTGCTCCATCCTGAAAATGATAGCTTAAAAGATCTGCCTCTTTGTAATTAATTAAATTAATTTAGCACCGCGTCTTACTACCCATTTGGGTTATACGCTTAAGTACTATTTACGCTAATGGGTTAGGAATTGGGAAGGTTGAATATAGATTAAGTGGACCCGCATTTGCGTGGAGGAAGAGTGGAAAATCATTTAGGAAAAACCCCCTCAGCTCACCCGACCGAGATTTGAACCTTGATCTCCCCGTACTCGGAAGTCGAGCTCAACACGACTAGCGTGTTAGCTAACTAAGCCACCGAGGCGGGTTGCCTCTTTGTAATCTGTCTAAATGATACTAACATTAATACAGGCAAGTTTGGTCCATGCTCAATAGCGTGTGCTCCGTCTTTTTTTTTATGTTTACAATATATGCTTGTGACTGCCAAAGTGACGTAACTAGGGTACAGTTGGGACGCGTGCTCTGGGCGCCAAATTGGTTAGGGGAGGAAGGCCTCCGTTTTTATGGCTATAAATTCCAAAATTTGACAGATTTCAGATTGTAAAAAGCTTCTTAAAATCCGATCCAATGTGCATATTTCAAAACTGAATAAGTCCTCAAGTTTATTGTTCAGAATTGAGATAAAAATAGTTGTCTAAACTTAAAAAAGTTTATGTTCAGATAATTACTACTATTAAAATTTCAATTTCCAGCTGTGAGCAATCTCATTTATTAAAACTGATTTTATCATTATTTGAGAACTTTATTCTTCTGCATTAGTTTTCAGCATTGAATGTGATGAAACTGAAATAATACATTTTTATGACATTATGGATCATTTTTTGCATCAGTTAAAATTAGAAAAATACATTTTTAGTGTTAGTTACTGATTATTTTTTTCTAAATATCTATAAAAATATATTTCTATGCATACATTTTATCTGCCCTGAACGTNTGTTTTCTTTGGCATGAATGGCTAGCATATTGAGATGTTCACAGCTTGTACAGTATAGGACTAATTTAACTGCTTTGGTGACCGCATTGTCTTAGGCATCACTCTCGCGTTAGAATAGACTGCCAAAGACAGGGAGATTGGGGTTCAAATCCTGGTCGATTGTACAAAGGGTGGTTTTATCTAAAATGGTTTTCTACTTTCCCTCCATAAAAAGGTGGGCACACTTCATCTAAATTCAATCTTACTCGTCTTTAACTCATTAGTGTGATTAGTACATATACGTATAACCTGAACAGTTAGTAAGACGCGGTGAAAACAACAGTAAAAGGTGTTGTTGATGTCGCTACCTAATTGATTAAACATGCTCTCACTTTCTTATTTATTATAGAAACGGCAGTTATAAAGCTCATTTACCTATATCAGAACTTTCTTTTTGTGACCTTGTTATAAAAAAAATTAGACTATTTGTTTTTATAAAAGTTAGAGATTTGTTTACAAAGTTACTTTGATCCCAGGTCTGCGACATTTTGAGTGAAACTTCGTTGAAAATTAAGAGGTTTCAGCTTATATAATTTTTTTATTACAAAATCTCAAATATAAAGCATTATCAACATATTGTCTTAAACCATATATGTGTATTTTAAAATAACAAATCTCCGCTTTTAAATAACATAGGTTTTCTGGACCTTTGGGACGCGGCTAAGGGCAAGCCCGAATTGCGCCAGTAATTAAGGGATTTAAAAATGTTCACTTAGCCCGGACCCGAATTGCGCCAAGTCTAATTCAGGTGAACGAGGGGTAACGAAATAAACAAACACCAACACAAACAAGCTCTCGCCACGTTTTGTCTTCCCTTCCTTAGATAAAGGAATGTAAAAACGCCCTAAGAGCCCCCAACAAGATATATATTAGCTTTTCTGACATAAGTCTGGCCAGTATTAACAAATTATCTCGGCAACAGTGACTGTCCAGATGTGTAATCGTTTTATTTTTGTTTGGGTTTTGTATGAACCGTGATATTAGCGATAATTATTGATATGGAAAGAATTTATAGTGAAAGAGGGAAATATCTGATTGTCTATAGTAATTATACGTATCAACAGGTGAATCAATTGAATTTGACGAGGGAAGAGAGGTGGAGATGCACTAAAAAAGACTGTAAGGCCAAAATATTCACGCTTGATGGAGGAAATATTTTCTCGCGGATTGAAAATCAACACAACCACGAATCACTACTAGATCAAGAGTAGAACAGAAAATCCATCAGCAACGCAGTTAAGAGGAAAGCTGAGGCGATTGACGTAAGGCCTTTAAAGTTGATCGACAAAGAGGTGCCTACAGAGAAAAAGCTATAAAAACATTGACCCGCAAGGATATGAAATGTTTCAGGAATAACAAACTGCCAAATTTGCCTAAATCTTCCGACGAAATTCAATTCGACTTAGATTCAATTGAATTAAATAATACTCTAGACGAAAACTTTTTGTTAAAAAACTAAAAAGAGAAGGGGGTTGTGATATTTTCTTGTAAAGACAAGAAAAAGCAAAGCTACATTGACGCTATGAGAATCCTAACGGACGAGTGCGAGAAGAGACAACTTCACCTTCAACCTTTACACATTGTGATGGATTTCAAGCAAGCACTCCATGAGTGCATCGTGTCAACATTTCCACAAACCAAGATAGTAGGCTGTCGATCTCATTTGGTGCAAGCATAGTAAGCGAAACAATTTTATTTTACAACTTTACATAAATACTGCTATAATTTTTGACTTTATTATTATACTTTTCACTGTTAATTTTTTTTTTGCATTACGTTTTACTTCTTGTTTGAGTTATACCTTTATGTGCTAATTATAATATTGGGCTTTGGGATAAGATAGGTTGAATGTAGAGAAAGGGAATCCGAATTTGCCTGGAGGGAGAGTGGAAAACTGTTTAGGAAAAAACCACCTTCAGTTCACTCGACCAGGATTTGAACTCCAACTACCCAATCATTGGCTTAAGTAATTTGGTTCAAAGTGTATATCTGGGGAGTTTTTTAAATGATGAACAGAATTTTATAATTGATCTTAAAAAAAATTGAATAGTGGGCAGTTTACTAATGACTAATTTTAAAAGAATTTGAAATTTCTCAAAAATATCTTTAACAATTTTGATTAAAACATACATCTTGTGTATATTTAAGATGATAATTAATACTGTATATTTGGTTTTGGGGGCAAAGTCCTATTAGGGGTAGTTTACTGATGACTAGTTTTAAAAAATTCAAAATATTTTGAAATTATTTTTAACGATTTTGTTAATATATAGATTAAGCTCTGTGAGGTATGTGACCCTCAAAAATCCTTTGTATGACTTTTTTTTTATTTATTTGTTATTATTATATTATAATTTAGCTTACATTTAGCTATTATTGACAATGTTTTTAATATGGAAATTTTACTGTGATGTTATAATGTTAGATTTTGTTTTATATGGTTAAATATAGTTAATTAAATAATATTTTTTGACTTGTGTCCTTCTTACCACCAGCCAAAGCATTAATATTTGTTTACATTCACAGTTGGCGCAATTCGGGTCCGGTCTTGGGAAGGGGGGTATTGGCGCAATTCGGGTCCGGTCTGGGGGGGCACTTTTAAGCTTTTGGCGCAATTCGGGTTCAAGCTAGGTGGATTGGCGCAATTCGGGCAAGCCCGCGGCTAAGTGCTCCGGTAGTAATATTGTGCGTCTGGGCTACGTCATTCGTAGCCAATTTTGTGGAAAGACTAGCCAGTACCAATGTACCGTTAGTCAGGGGACGCCCGAATCTACTAAATCGTACATCCTTACCATGGAGGCTCTTTACATGTTCCGTTGAGATGAGAAGATAGTGATAGTGAGGATGAGGAACCCATTTTGATTGTGGCATGTAAAAAAAAAAAAAAAAATTCTGACGTATGTGAAAAAAACTTTCCAACAAAATTGATAAGCTCTTTTACACTCGCTCAAAAAAAATTCAGCTTGTAAGGCAACGAGAAACACCACACTTTCTGAACTCACCTAATACATAGGATCTACATCAGAGGGTGCAGGCATCACTGACCAGTAGAAGGGCTGAGTGCACACCCAGCTCTGGGTGAATAGAAATAACATAAAACCAACCTTCGGGATGTTGAATTAAGAAGAAGTTTATTTTGGAGATAGATGTCTTACTCTTTCTTGAGATTTTGGTTCTGGTCCCTCCCTGTTCACTTAGAGGCCAAATTCTGATTTTAGCGCTCAGCTTTCAAGAAGCTTAGGGCTATTTTAAAAAATACCATTCAAGTAGCTTTATGTAGCTATAACATAACCTTTTGAATCACTATTTATATGTGTTTGTTTGAATATGATTTTCTTTCATATGCTGTGCTCTTGATTTAATTGTATTTTAACAAGGTTGTACCCTTCTTTTATTCTGAAAGGAAGCAAGCCTACCTTGCATGGTTCCACTTTGGTGCAGCCAATAACCTAAGGCCATGGTGCAGTCCACTGACGCCTTTCAGGGTAAAAGGAGTGTGAATTTGTAAATTTGCTAAATTATTAATTTTTGTCAAAATTTAGGAATACGTTTCCGTCATTGTATGAATACTCTAAAAATGATGTTTGTTCTATGAAAGGAAGGACGCACTAAATTAATAAATAAAAAGTTGATTTATCACCACTGTAATGTATTAATATCAGAAAGTATAAAATGCAGGATATGATTTAAAAATTAGCTCAACATAAAAGGCCTCAATTGGCTGACCCAATTACCTATGGATAGAAAAATATGTCTAAAATAAATCAAACCTTATTTAATGTACAGTGCTTTCTGAAACAAAACCAGGATTCGCTATAGGATTGATTATTTTTATCATCATAAATCAAAATCTAACAATAAAAACTGTTTACTTGTATAGATGACGCCACAACTCGATCAATTTTTATCCTTTTTTATACAATGAAAACACTTTAACATAAAAACACACACATATATATATATATATATATATGTGCTTTGTTAAAGTTATCAAGATTCTTTCCAAGCTCTAAGCAACTTTTTATTATTTTTTAAAATTAATTTTTGTCAATAAACATAGTAATCAATCATTTATCGTTGAGCTACTTTGAAAGGGATTGAATCAAAAATAATTGGAGTGTGTCTCTCTAAATGATGGATCGTTGGATCTCGATGAATCAAATAGAATTCAGTCACCTGTGTCTAAAATTGTATTTTAACTAGTTATTTCTCTGTCGTTCTAATCTTTAAAATTAATTAAAAATCTAGTGGAAAATAAGTTAATCATATAAAACGTAGTTTACACCCTATTGATTATTCCAATATCAAATAAATACACAGTTCAAAAGTAAGACGTCATAATATATTCTAAAGAATTGTAAATTATTAATACATCTTAGATTCCTAAGCGTATTCTTTCAAACAAGTCTTTAGTAGCAATCCAAATTTTATACTTTAAAATCAGATAATATTACCAGGGCCCGGATTTTGATGACATTTCTTTTTTTTTTGGTCAATCCGAAACAATGCTCAGTTGTACATAAACTTTGTTCATGATCGCCTGGTTGTAGAAATGTATATTTTATAGGTCATTTTTCTAGTTTTTTTTTGTTTAACAAGTCAATTTTAAGCTTTTTTTTTAAGTAAATATAAAATTGTTTTAAAATGACTCTAAAAATGTTATATATATATATGAATTATCTGTGCTTTGATAAAAATATTAATATTCAAACATAAGTTATTTTACCACACACTTGTTGACTGAAGAAATAATGTGCGATTCCAAATGTAACCTGGTGCCCCTTTACCTGCTTGCTTATAAAATCCATATTCCTTGTGAGACCTTCACTACACCTAAGTTGGAAAGGGCTGCAGGGGTATGGGGAGATATCGCTTATAAAGCAGGTATTTGTGTTCCAATGTTAAGTAGAACACATGATTTAGCTGTCAAAAGATTTTAAATGCACAGTTTTCATTTATAAAGTGCACGTTATATTTATTAGTTTGCAATCATTTTATGTGTATTTAAAATGCTTTAAAACCAAACCATCTAAAGCGAGTCATTTGAGGCAAATTATTATTGTAATCGGAGAGGATATTTTTTCTACAGAGAGTAAAATACTTTTCTATAAAATATGTGAAGTGAAAGTGGCTGGAATCAGATAAAAGATTTAACCATTCAACAGCATATCAGTCGCAACAAACATGTCCGTGGTATCCAGAATATCAATAAAAAGAAAACCTCTCAAATATTACTTGCACAAAATGCATTCACGAATCAGGAAAAATCCTCAACATTTTATAAAGATTTGTATGACGTTCTGGTATCTGCAAACATTCCTTTGTGGAAAATGAGCAATGTTAAACTAAAGGATTTCCAGGGACTGTAAACGGGTCATTCTATTCCAGACGAGTCCACACCGTGGAAAAACTGAAAATGGTCAGACCAGGAGAGATATTTTTGCTTACGTGTATAATGTAAATCCTAGCTCTTGTAATAAATACATCATATTATGTAATTTCAAGCAAATTTTTTAGATCTTTTCTGCACATTTAAAGTAATTATTTAGAGTTTTTAGCTTCATTTTATAGGCCATTTTTGGGCAATTTTAAGGTCGTCAAAATCCGGGCCCTGATTATGACTAAATTGTAAATTGAATATTTCGAAGTAATTTTCTAATTTAAGGCATTAGAAAATGTCATATTAGAGAAAATATAATGAAGGCATGCAGATAAACCAAAAATTTAAATTTCTTCCAAAATAATACTATTTTAATATCTTTATAAATAATGCATTCTACTGTTTGTTACAATGTTAGAGATTTTTTGCAGTTTTATTAGCCATATCAAGTATAACCTAAATTTAAAATTCTGTATGAACACAAAACATAATTACTGCAATGTAATTTATAATATTTTTGTATCATTGGTGAAAAATTTATGTGCCAAACAAACTAAAAAAATTGTGTAAAGTCAATATTCAAAAGGAGCACAGTATAATATATTCATTAATTTTGATTAAAAAAACATATATGTATATATAACTAGTTTGACCTTACTTTTAATATATTTAAAAGATATATTGAACTCCAATTTATTTATTTTTTTACTCTATGATGGCTTTTTCTTGTAAGTTCATTCCAGAATATGTTTGTGAATACCAAACATAACTTTACTCACCTTATTTTCTAAATTTTGGATATCTCTCTTACCAGAAAACAGGCAAAAGGTTAAATATATTTGATAACTTGCACTAGGACTTCATGAGAGTACTAAATTTTGTTAGATAAAATATATAAGTTTGATTACATTCCGGTATTTTGTTTGGTGAAAAAAATTTTAAATGCATTAAAATTTAATAAAATAGTTTGGTTCGTTGAACAATAATCATCTCCGTAATTTTTTTCCAATTCCTCTTCTATCCCTGTTATATATCAGACTGTCATTTAATGGCTAGTACGTAAAACACGAATATCAATGCATTGTTTGTTAATGCGTATTAAGGTGGGAATGTAGGA